>CAXITT010000285.1:868826-944431 GCA_964033795.1 Lymnaea stagnalis
TCCTTGTGTATGCCTGGCCAATAAAAATTCTGTGTGACCCTTTCTAATGTTTTTTTTATACCCATGTGTCCAGCCAAAGGACTGTCATGTGCATGGTTGAGTATTTTGTTTCTGAGTATTAATGGTACTATTATCTGAGATTTTTTGATTTCACCTTTCTCAAAATTTCTGATTAGAATATTATGTTTTATTGTGTAATTATGTCCTCTATAAATTGTGTTATTGTCCTTAATTTTGTTTTTAATGTCCTGAATTTGCCTATCTTCTGTCTGCATTCTAATTATGTCCTCTCTAGATATTTGTTTTGGAATGTCTAATTTTTCTTCTATTTCAGGCTGTGTCTGACTAGTTTTATGTTGTTGTCTTGTTATTGCACTTTTATATTCTTTGGTTAAATTTTTTGATTCAATCCAATTTAAGAATAGTTCTTGGGAATTATCTGGAATTTCTTTAATATTTCCAATTATTAAATGACAGACTGGGTTGTCCATAAGTACTGCCGTTACCTTTCCTGTCAACCATGGACAGTCTATGTCCACTACTGCTTTATAACATTCAACTTTTGTGTTATTTGCTAACATGACTGTGGTTTTTTCAGATATATAGTGTGCCTTTCTGGCCTAAAATATTTTCTTTAAAAAGAGTTAACGGTCCCTTTGGATTGGCCCCAAACATTAGCTCAAATGGAGAGTACCCAGTGGTGTCTTGTATACTCTCTCTATAGGCGAATAAAACCATGGGTATATATAGGTGCCATTCTCTAGGGTGGTCTATAGTTGTTTTATTTAACATTGTTTTTAGTGTCTTGTTCCATCTTTCTACCATACCATTGGCCTGTGGTCTATATATTGTGGAATGGACTTGTATTATTCCTAGCATTTTTGTAACTGCATTGGTTAAGTTGGAAGTAAACTGTGTTCCATTATCTGACAATATTTTATCAGGGAACCCATGTCTTGTAAATACATCTAATAATGCCATGCAAATTGTTTCTGAATTAATGTTTTTGAGGGGAATTGCCTCTGGCCATCTAGATGCCATATCAATCATGGTTAAAATAAATTTGTGTCCCTTATTTGATGGTGGATTAAGAGGACCAATGATGTCTATAGCTACCTTCTCAAAGTTTCTACCTATTTTGTCTGTGGGTTGTATGGGTGCTCTGTGTTTACTGTGTATTGGGTTTTTTGTCAGACATGGTATGCATTTGTTTATGTGTTTCTTTATGTCCTTGTGTATGCCTGGCCAATAAAAATTCTGTGTGACCCTTTCTAATGTTTTTTTTATACCCATGTGTCCAGCCAAAGGACTGTCATGTGCATGGTTGAGTATTTTGTTTCTGAGTATTAATGGTACTATTATTTGAGATTTTTTGATTTCACCTTTCTCAAAATTTCTGATTAGAATATTATGTTTTATTGTGTAATTATGTCCTCTATAAATTGTGTTATTGTCCTTAATTTTGTTTCTAATGTCCTGAATTTGCCTATCTTCTGTCTGCATTCTAATTATGTCTTCTCTAGATATTTGTTTTGGAATGTCTAATTTTTCTTCTATTTCGGGCTGTGTCTGACTAGTTTTATGTTGTTGTCTTGTTATTGCACTTATATATTCTTTGGTTAAATTTTTTGATTCAATCCAATTTAAGAATAGTTCTTGGGAATTATCTGGAATTTCTTTAATATTTCCAATTATTAACTGACATACTGGGTTGTCCATAAGTACTGCCGTTACCTTTCCTGTCAACCATGGACAGTCTATGTCCACTACTGCTTTATAACATTCAACTTTTGTGTTATTTGCTAACATGACTGTGGTTTTTTCAGATATATGGTCTTTAGGGTCAATCAATTTTTTGTCAACTACTATTGTTGTACAACCTGTGTCTCTTAGACACTGAACAAGTTGGTTGTTTACATAAGAAGGAAAAAATTGTAAACTTCCTTCACTGTGACATGCGCTAGCTAAAGTTTCATGTGGTTTGGTGTTTTGTCTACTGTTAGTCTGATTGGAATTATATCTTTGATTTTTATATGGTTGTCTACTCCTATTTGCACTGTTGTATCTAATTGGACTACTGTTAGGTGATGTTCTCTGATAGTATTGTTGTGAATGTCCTAAATCTCTATGTAATTTCCTACACTCATATTTTTTGTGACCTGGAATGCCACAGTAGAAACATTTGTTGTTGTTTGAATAATTAGTATATGGTGTCTGGTAATTGTTTTGATGACTTTTCTGAAATTTATTGTTTTGCCATCTGGCAGGTAGGCTGTGGTATCTTCTGTTTTGATATGTGTTTTGTTTTTGACTGTCCCTATCACTGGGTGTGTTTCTAATAGAGGCTAGTGTGCTGTTTCTATTATCTAGCTCTTCATTGGGGTGAGCATCTTTAAATGTTGTGATTGAGTCAACTAACTCACGCTCATTTTTTATTTTTCTCTCTTTAAGGAAAGAAAATAAAGAGACTGATATATTTCTTAATATTTTGTCTATAATAAACATATCTAGTAATGCCTTTGGATCATTTAGGTCAATTTCAGTTAATTCAAGCCATTTGACAAGATTGTCTCTAATATTGAATATGGTGGTGTTAGGGTCTACTTCTCTCTCTAGTCTTATGTTATGGAAATTTTTTCTATAAATGTCTTCTGTGTTTCCATAGAACTTTAACAAAACTTTCTTTATATAGGTATAATTATTCTTTTGTTCTTCACTGAGTGAATTAATAATACTTAGGCTTTTCCCTGATAATCTGCTCAATAAAATATTAGCCCAAGTCTCTTCTCTATAATTGTAAGACTGACAGATGCCCTCAAATTGTGACAGATAACTAATAATTTCCTCTTTATGTTCATTAAATTCTCTAAATTTAGGTTTGTATGTACTATTGGTTTCTCTATTGCTTGTTGATGGTGTATGTTGTCCTGATTCTATTCTAGCTCTTTCTAGTTTTAGCTCTTCCTCTCTTATTTTAAGTTCTTCTATTTCTTTTTGTCCTTTTAAATTTAGTTCATCTATTTCTTTTTGTCATTTTAATTTCATTTCCTGTTCTTTTAATTTCATTTCTTCTATTTGTTTAAGGTCGCTTCTCTCTAACAGTCTAGCTTCTCGGTCTTTGTCTTTGTCTTGTTTTTCTCTAAGTTTGTCCATTTCTCGAGTTACGAAGTCAGCTAATTTCTCCTGCTTTAAGCCAAGCTTCTCACCTACTTCTAATAGTTCTAAGTACTCTGCCATTTTTAGTTATAATGTGAGTAACTAAAATTATATATTGGTATGTATAAGTATGTTAGTTATTTCTTGATGAGTTATCAATTAAAATAGTTCACAATATTACATATATTTACATGTTCATGAATGTATACACAAATGCAAGTTGATACATGAATTATAAGTTATAAATAAGTGTAAGAAAAATTTAAAATAATTAAATTGTCTACTTCACAACATAAATACAGATATGTAGACGTTTAAATGAATACAAATGAGACAACAAATACAAAATTACTGTGTAGTTTATGGACCACAAGATAGTAGAAAATATGACAGTAGGTTGACAATATATATAACAATGACAAGACAAATAGAACAAATCTGACAAGATCTACTAAAAAACAACAGTTATGACAATGTACAAACTAGACTTCACAGCTAACACAGAATTATCCTACAGTGTTATAAATAGGGCCAGAAGAAACCTTTACCGTTTTAATAAAAAAACTTCCCTAGGAAAGATAACACCGTGGATATTCCTAAAGTATACTCTAAAATTAAACTTATAATATACAGAAAAAGTAAAAAATTTACTTAATCTAATTAAGTATGATAAAAGTAGATTTTTAAAGTCTTAAATTATATACAATACATAACACATAATATTAATATACATAAATACCAAGTGAAAGTGTCCAAAAGAAATCTGTAGTTGGTCACCTCTGCTCCTCTGTGACGCTATGATCTCTGTGTAGTCGATAATCCTTCTATGTAGAAAGTGTACTTGGGTAAAATTGAGCTTAGGTTGATATCATGCTATGTTATTTAGACAAGCCCAGCAAGCCTTTGAGCTTAGGTTGATATCATGCTATTTTATTTAGACAAGCCCAGCAAGCCTTTGAGCTTAGGTTGATATCATGCCATGTTATTTAGACAAGCCCAGCAAGCTTTTGAGCTTAGGTTGATATCATGCTATGTTATTTACACAAGCCCAGCAAGCCTTTGAGCTTAGGTTGATATCATGCTATGTTATTTAGACAAGCCCAGCAAGCCTTTGAGCTTAGGTTGATATCATGCTATTTTATTTAGACAAGCCCAGCAAGCCTTTGAGCTTAGGTTGATATCATGCAATGTTATTTAGACAAGCCCAGCAAGCCTTTGAGCTTAGGTTGATATCATGCTATGTTATTTAGACAAGCCCAGCAAGCTTTTGAGCTTAGGTTGATATCATGCTATGTTATTTAGACAAGCCCAGCAAGCCTTTGAGCTTAGGTTGATATCATTGTAACACATGTACTCTGACATGGCGTGGGAGCTTATTTCTTATGCTGTGGGTTATGTCAGTAGTATGGTTACTTATGTTATGTTGATATTTCAGGATGCCGACTAAGGCTTCTTCATTCTTCCACTTATAATCCGGGCACGCAAATAAGAATACTGAATCCTGGTTAAACTTACAGTACTTTATTGAACACACTTTATATTGATAATATTAATATATAATCCTTGCATGAATGTAATTTCACATATATATCTATAGTATTCCATCATTAAGAAAGACACGTCCTCACACTACTGTCAACTCAGCTCAACTGTCTAATCACACAGCTCTCACGCTACTGTTCTCTACTGCTCTGCGCTCAGCTCTCACTATCTCAGTTAACTCATACTTTATTACCAGCAAAGTGTGGAAAACAACCGCTCTGACAAAAACATAATTTTACTCTCCAAAAACGTGGAGTTCACATTTGCATCTCAAAATACAATCCATTGATTGTTTCTCCGTGGAAAAAAACATGGTCAACACAATTCACTGTTCACTCATGCTACCTCTCTGTTTTCATGTGAAAACATAGTCCGTTAAACATACATACATACATACATACATACACATACACTCACACACATACATACATACATACATACATAAATACATACATACATACATACATACATACATGCATAAATACATACATACATACATACATACATACATACATACATACATACAATCATACAGACATTCATTTATATATATAGAGATAAAGCTGATTTTTACGGTTGTGAACACAATTTACTCTATAAATCTTACGTTTAAATTGTTTCAAAATGGTTATCATAAAAATAAAATTTTCCATACGCTGAAAATAAATTTGTACACTGTAATCATTACACATTTCCATTTATTTGTATCAATAAAAAATTGTATCATACAAAAAAAAATAATTTAAAACTATTTAAAGAAAAAAAATAGTTTAAAAACTAATTTTAAAAGTTAATAAAGTATTTGTATAGAGAAGAAACCAGTTCAAGTCTTCTGCTTCTCTCGACTCAAATGTAGAATGATGAAAATAATAGGAAGGCATGCGCCAAAATGTATCCCTGAATTTTGAAATTATCAAAATGTTTCTGCGGATGGGCTCACTGTGTGTGTGTGTGTGTGTGTGTAAGTGTGGGGAGGGGTAGAGTGTGGTGCTGGTAAACTCAAAATCAGCTCCGTGCAGCACAATTTGTAGATGCCTGCCTATAGCATATATGAGTTATTGAACAAGAAACTGGAAGGACACCATTTTCAGGTTTCGCACTAAGTGCATCCTTTCCATTGCACCGCCTTCCGCATAACAATGGCATTGTGTTCGTAAGAACAAATTAATAGGTAACAATAAATTCAATGTTAACTGTTACTTATTTAATCAGATAGATAAAATCAGTATTTATATATCTATTTTACGCAGATAAAATAATTAATTAATGACATTCTGACTTTTTCAGGTGGGCAAGCCAAACCTTTTAACTCACGGGTTTGTGTTTCTTTTAGGACTCAGCCTGGGCCTCATTTTCACTCTGATTCTTCGTTCAGTGGACCCGACAGCCATTCAATGGAAACGCTTTGAGAATATTCATGTAAGGGAATCTGTTTCTCAATAGAATATATCAATCACGAATGTTTTTTTTTTTTTTTGAGAGACTATTAATAATTTAAATGCGTGTATTGAATGAATATAATTTTTGTACGAAAGGTCCATTAACGAAGACTACTTTAAAATGAGACAATTTTAAATGAATAATGTTTCTCAATAGAATATATCAATCACGAATGTTTTTTTTTTTTTTTTGAGAGACTATTAATAATTTAAATGCGTGTATTGAATGAATATAATTTTTGTACGAAAGGTCCATTAACGAAGACTACTTTAAAATGAGACAATTTTAAATGAATAAAATGAAAACTTTACATCCATTCTCTAGTAAACGTAGGATGCAATCTAATTTAAAGAAGCGTCCAAAAGAGACAGTTGAGGCGACAACATTCGACACATTTGCGTCTATTGCCTCTTGCATGCCAATCCCCAGTTCCTAATGTGATCGCTGATGAACCCTTGCAACCAGTAAAGTATCGTTCAAAACCATGCACAGAAACCACGCGAACCCCCTCTAAAAGCTAGGGGAGCTGGTATGATCAATACTTTGTTCGTGGACCCTCAAAATATAGAAGAAGTAGAACAAGAAATACTTTGTATTGCATTTTGTTAGCTAGTATAACTCCCTCGAATTATGTTGACTTTTAATATGGAGACTTGTTAAAGATGACTTTTTCATGTTTACTTTTAATGAGCCACTAGACAGGGAAAGTTGAAATGTCAGTGGTGTGTCAATCACGTGTAATGTCCTATAACTCTAAGAATAGCTCTCATGCATTATATCCTACATCTCTAAGGCAAAATATCATGACTAATATCCTACATAGGCACGGGTAACTATCATGTGTAATACACTATATTCCTAAAAGTATACATCAATAGTAATATTTTATGGCTGAACCGGGTGCATTTTGAACACCGTGTCCGGGTACTTTCAGGAAATACCCGGTGGACTCCAGTGATACAAAAATAATTAACTTCTCATTTCCATAATTAATGCCAGCCTTAAAGCAATAGGACTACAGACAGTCCTACTCGCTACCTGCCGGCATTAAAACTATATACCAACATACAGTTTTACACACAAACTGTTGGCATTTAGACTATAATCCTACTGATAGCCCTACACCCTACCTACCAGCCTTTAAACTATAGTACTACAGAGAGTCCTACACTATACCCGTGGCTCTCTATTGATTAATATAAGAGTCGCTTCCACATAAAGAAAAAAAAAGCCTGTACGAAGTTCAGACTTCAAGCAAGAAAGCTCGCTGTGTGACAGCTTTTTCCCACTCAGTACGATTAATATAAAATATGTGGATTAGGGGGAGAGCCTTTGTGAAGAGGAAGCAAGACACACCAGAAGCCAAATAAATATAGAAGATTGTTTCGGGAACTGGTATGTGTAATGTCGCAAATTTCTCAGGGGTAACTATCTTGTGTAAATGTGCAAATTGCAGGAGTAATGTCCTACATTGCTAAGAGTAAACATCATAAGTGATATCACCATTTTTAGCACTTGGAATGCTGAAGAAAAAACTTTTAGCATTAGGGTTATACACAGAGCTATCAGATTGATTGATTTATTCACTGATTGATTGTTCCATCATTTCTGAATGTAAATATTCAAATGAATTGAATCATTTTTTGTAGATACATAATTAAATTAAAAAAAAATACATTTAGTTGAAAACAGAAACAAGTAAAGTTGATGGTGCCCCCCAGACTTCTAATGACGCTATAGATGGACACCACAATGAAGACAACGCAATCCCTCAAGGTAATTGTCCTCAGCAATTAGACATGTGTAGTTTTAGTGGATCGTTCAAGTAGGTAACATGTTTTTCTGGTTGTTCGTATCAGTGGAAATGGGACCACTCATCACCTGAAGCTAATGTAAGGGTTAGTTGTTCGTATGAGTGGAGATAGGACCACTCATCACCTGCAGTTAAGGTAAGGGTTAGTTGTTCGTATGAGTGGAGATGGGACCACTCATCACCTGCAGTTAAGGTAAGGGTTAGTTGTTCGTATGAGTGGAGATAGGACCACTCATCGCCTGCAGTTAAGGTAAGGGTTAGTTGTTCGTATGAGTGGAGATGGGACCGCTCATCACCTGCAGTTAAGGTTAGGGTTAGTTGTTCGTATCAGTGGAGATGGGACCACTCATCACCTGCAGTTAAGGTTAGGGTTAGTTGTTCGTATCAGTGGAGATGGGACCATTCATCGACTGCAGTTAAGGTTAGGGTTAGTTGTTCGTATCAGTGGAGATGGGACCCCTCATCACCTGCAGTTAAGGTTATGGTTAGGTGTTCGTATCAGTGGAGATGGAACCATTCATCACCTGCAGTTAAGGTTAGGGTTAGTTTTTCATATCAGTGGAGATGGGACCACTCATCACCTGCAGTTAAGGTTAGGGTTAGTTGTTCGTATCAGTGGAGATTGGACCATTCATCGCCTGCTGTTAAGGTTA
Organism: Lymnaea stagnalis; assembly: GCA_964033795.1. NCBI lineage: Eukaryota > Metazoa > Mollusca > Gastropoda > Lymnaeidae > Lymnaea > Lymnaea stagnalis. Next base: position 877,431 of record CAXITT010000285.1, read on the forward strand.
GGGTTAGTTGTTCGTATCAGTGGAGATGGGACCACTCATTGCCTGCAGTTGAGGTAAGGGTTAGTTTTCGTATCAGTGGAGATGGGACCATTCAGCGCAGCCACTTTTCGCCTCTATCACTGTTTCGACGAGACCATTTAGCGGCCACCGCTATTTAACAACCACGGTTTCGCCGCCGCCATTTCACTGCCACCGTTTCAAAATTGTTTATTGTATAGTCTATTTCTTCAATGGTGACACTTACATGTCATTCTGCAACTTCAAACAACGGCGGGTATTCTTCCTTCTGATTAAAAAAAAAAAGATTTCAGCAACCCAGAAAACCAAAGTTTTTCGCATAAATCCTTTATAAAAAGTAATATCGAGCAATTGGGGTTTGGACTGAATAGTTGACAAAGCACTTTGTAAGAAGCCCATTTAATGTTCTCCCCTCATGGATATGTTTTTCAAGCCTCTGAGATATATTAATATTATAACGATCCACACGACTTTTACACTGCAGTTTTTATTTCACCAATTTTAGAAAAACAAGTTGGAATTACATCAGGTAAGGTCGCACATTAGGATGCCATTTAAGCAGAGTGCTGGCATCCGTTCGTCACAATGTGACCATGGAGTGGGCTTCGGAGGACGAAATCCACATGGCCTGGGATTATACTATAAGCTGGTTCCCAACAGCAAATCGCCTCTCTCCACGCCGCTGGGTAACCCAAGGGAACATCATTGGATGATACAGCTTGTCGGAATGTTTCATTGTATCAATGTTATCCGCCTTTTGGGACTCCATCTCCGGGTTTGATTTCAGAGTTTCCTTCTCTTAGATGAGTTGCCGTCCAAGGTTAGCGGGTCCCATCTACCCGGGATTCTGGTGGTGTTTTTGCTCTTGCTGGAATTGAACTCCAGACCACCAAACTGGAGATTTGTTCAGTTTAGACCACTCGGCCACCCAGAATCCAAGCAGAGTGCCACTATAAAAAAGCCTATAAGGAGATCCATAGAAAAGGAGATGATGACACCGTTAGTATTCACAAATCGGTGATACCTACAATATTGACACAATTGCTCAAACAAACCTGTCCCAGTATTCATCTATTCCAATTTAACACAGAAAAAATACAACTCCATCTACTTCACTCATTTGTTGTTTTTTTTCAATGTTCAATTTAAGTCACTTCACTCATATTTTGGGTTTGTTCAATACCACATTAATAATAATTACTATTATATACTATTGTATGGCATCTTTCCGTCTGCGGGAGACGATAGATTATCTTTATTGCTTGCAGCTCTTGGTGTGGCTGGTGAGACCAATCGTCGAATGGCAGTCTCTGTTACATTTCCCACACACGAATGCGGTGGAGCAGTATTTACCGGCCTTCCTCCTCGCTCTTTTTGCAGCTGTTTCCGCCCTGTTTTGCTCCTCGGCATGCAGTGATCCTGCCTTCACGATGCCCCGCCATGAGGATCGATCCTTTGCCAGCTCCTTTCAGTTTGAGATGTTGATGTTGGCCGACTTCATGTCTCTTTTGCATATGTCTAAGTATCTCAGACGAGGCCGTCCAACTGACCTTTTCCCTGTCGCCAGCTCGCTGTATAGCACGTCCTTTGGTATGCGACCAGGTTGCATTCGCTTGACGTGTCCAAGCCAGCGGAGGCGTCTTTGGATTAACATGGCTGGGACGCTACACATGTTTGTTTGGGACAGGACATCCGTGTTGGGGACTTTGTCTTGCCATTTAATGTCAAGGATGTGGCGCAGGCATTTGGTGTGGAAGCCATTGAGCCTTCTTTCGTGTTTAGAGTATGTGGTCCACGACTCGCATCCATACAGGAATGTGCTCAGTACGCAGGCCTGGTACACCTGTAGCTTAGTTCTTGATGTGAGTTTGGCGTTTGATCAGACTCTTTTCTTCAGTCTGGTCATAACAGTTGCTGCCTTCCCTATCCTCCCACTTATCTCATCCTCCATTGAGAGGGTGCTCGATATGTTGGATCCCAGATATGTGAATCTGTCAACAGTATCCAAGTCGTAGTCGTTGATAGCGATAGTGGGGAAGGAGTCAGCAACCTGTTCCATAATGTTAGTTTTCTTTAGGCTGATAGTCAGGACAAACTCTTTGCAGGCTGCGGATAGGCTGGATACGAGGCTCTGCAGGCCATCTGCTGTGTGAGATACCAAAGCGGCATCGTCCGCAAACAAGAACTCCCACAGCAAGACCTTTCTTGTTTTAGTCTTAGCTCTAAGGTGGGCAATGTTGAATGCTTTGCCGTCAGCTCTAGTGTGGATGTATATCCCCTCGCTGTTGTTCTGAAAGGCATACTGGAGTAGGATGGAGAAAAAGATTGCAAATAAAGTAGGAGCCAGCACGCAGTCTTGCTTTACTCCACTACCCACTGGAAAAACTTCTGAGGCGGCACCGTTATAGCACACTGTGCCCTGCATGTTTTCGTTGAACTGCTTGATAATGTTAAGCAGTCGTGTAGGGCAGCCTATCTTTTTTAGGATCTGAAACAGGCCGCTTAAGCTGACAAGATCAAAAGCCTTAGTGAGGTCGACAAACGCAATGTATAAAGGCATACGTTGGTCACTGCATTTCTCCTGCAGCTGGCGTAGAGAGAAGATCATGTCTATTGTTGACCTACCGGCGCGAAACCACATTGCGATTCTGGGAGTACACGCGATGCTAGGGCCTGTAGGCGTGTTAATGCAACTCGGCGAAAGCCTTTCCAACTATACTGAGAAGGGAGATTCCACGATAGTTGTTGCAGTCACTCGTATCTCCTTTTTTTTGGTACAATATAACGTTTTTTGCATCTTTAAACTCTTGTGGTAGCTGTTCCTGTTCCCAGCACTGAGTAAGGAAATCGTGCAAGGGTCGTAATAGTACTCCTTTTCCATATTTGAGAGCTTCTGGTGGGATACCATTATTGCCCGGGGCTTTCCCACTGACAATCGATGGCTCTACGTAGCTCTTCTGTGGTGGTTAGGGTATCAAGCTCCTCCATGACCGGTAAGTCTGGGATATGGTCCAGGGCAGCGTTTGAGACATGGTTTATCGTTGCGTCTATTTCCAAGTAGTGCTCTATCCAAGCTTTAGTTGTTTATCTCGATCATTAATAATTTCTCCTGATTGGGACATTAAGGGCGCAGTCTTTGAGATCAGGGGGCCTGTTGCTTGCTTTATATTCTCGTACATTGACTTTGCATCACCTCTATCAGCAGCTGATTGAATGCTGGAGCTTAGATTGAGCCAGTAAGTGTTAACGTAGTGGCGAGCTGCCTGCTGCGCATTTGTCTTGGCGCTTTTAAGCGATTGTAGAGTTGTTGGGCAAGGCCTGTCTTGATAAGCTAAGAGGGCATTTCTTTTTGCATTGGTGACATGTTTCATTTCCTGCCCACATGCCTCGAACCAATCTGCACTTGTGCGTTCTCTCTTTCCAAATACCGTGATAGCCGAGTTATAGATAGTGTCCCGCAAATGTGACCATTTGGACTCAACAGTGTCCAATAGTGTACAAGCTTCTTGTAGACTATGGGTGTATACTTCTGTTCTCTCTGGGTTTTTGGTTGAGCAGATGTTTATGTGGGGTTTACTCTTGTTTTTAGTGTGATACAGTTTCTTCGGCTGTAGCCTTATCTTGCTAGCCACTAAGGATGATTAGTGTCGCAGTCTGCGCTGTGGTAGCTGCATGTGAGATGGACACTGGACAGTTGTGTGCGTCTTGTGATTATGAGATCTAACTGGGGATGTCGCCATGACACTTGTTGGATAGCCTTACAGTTGAAGTAGGCGTTAGTTACACATAGTCCATGTAGGCAGGACAGTTCCAATAGTCTCTGCCCATTTTCATTTAGCCTGCCTGTTCCAAAAGGACTGAGGCATGTTGGCCAGGCCATGTGATCGCTTCCTACTCTTGCATTGAAGTCACCCAAAAGGTAAATTGCTTCGTTGTTGGGTATGCTGTCTATTGTTTGATTAAGGTCTTCGTAGAACTGATCTTTGGCTTCTGAGCGGGAGGAAAGTGTTGGGGCATAAGCACTGAGGATGTTTACTAAACCTGAAGATGTTGATAGTCGGATAGTTAGTAGTCTATTTGTGCCCTGTGTCGGTGGTTCTATGGAGGAGCAGAGTGTGTTTTGTATAGAAAAATCAATCCCATTTTTTTCTTGGGGCGTCCATTGGTCCACTTTGCCAGAGGTAAGTGTAGTTGTGTTCCCTTATAGTACCAAATTTGGGGAGCCTAGTTTCCTGGAGACAGGCAATATCAATGTTTAACCTGCTAAGCTCTCTATCAATGATCGCTGTCTTCCTAGCATCGTTTATGAGCTGCAGGTCGGCAGTAATGCCCGGGCACATTGTCCTCACGTTCCAGCTTGCTAGTCGAAGAGCTGGGGTCTTCTTTTCTTTTGTTTTCCTATTTCTAGGTGCATGTTTTTGTGGCCTACTTGCTGAGATGTTCCTGTGAGCTCCACGCACCAAGTGAGACATGGCGATTTCTTCCACCGTCAGAAGCAACCCCTGGTGCCTAGCTCTACGCCAATTGAGCAATGGCTTAAAACCGGTAACTGCTGCTTCCCGTGTTGTGTTCACACCTTTCGGCGATGCTGGAGTGTCCTCTCCAGTGAAGATAAAGCCTGAGAGAAGTAGTATGGAGAATCAGCTGCTGCCCAGATATCAGATCCACCCTCTCCACGCCAGTGGTGGACCAAAGGGATCAACTAGTGTCGATACGGCTTGGCACAATTACTATTATATAAATGAAAATTGCATAACACAAGCAGGTTAACAGAGCCTTCCTTGAATTTTCCAGGCCCCGGCCTTGTGTTCCCCCACTTTGCATTCAAAGTTGATAATTAAAAAAGCTCTCAAAATATCTGAGGTCCCCGGTGTCGCGAAGCGATTCTTCTGTATGGCCAAGTCTTTCACTGCATTCCGTTCAGCAGTACATCATACACAAACAGTCACCAATGCAACAAACAGCAACCGGTTTGTTGTAAACGAAAGTTTATTTATCACTACTCGATGAACAAGACTTGACGTATAATTTCAGAATTTGATAATAAATCACTCCAACCAAATATTAATCAATATACCAATCCAAACACTTCTGCCAGTATATTCCCCATCAATTCTCTCAGCACAACACTTAGCAGTATTCAATCCACAACAGTCAATGTAGCACATCCGCCATCACTCTTCTCTAACCACAACGAAAAACTAACGCGTCACTTCCCATTACACAATTACGTCACAACACTCTCACACAAACGATACGGCTACACATAAAATCTCTAACTAACATCTTTTCCCTATCAAACATGACAACGACGCTCTACACATAACAACAGTGATTCTCATACCCTCGACATATCCCCCCTCTTCCGCTAGATTCTACTTCCCAGTAGAATCTTCCAAAATGAAAAGTCAGGGTATAGAATCACTGTTGTGCCATAAAACAAGTAACAATCTCAAAGCAGGTTATTTACCATTTGTAACATCGGTTTCTACTTCTACCTTCAAATTAGATAGATTTTATACGCATAAACAGCAACAAAAATCATGGGTTATTTATGTCATATCTAAATAATTACTGTTCATAATAAATGAACGAAGAAAATCCTTACAATAACATTATAATTTTAAAGCAACTAATCATCTTTGACATCTGTTTACAGCACCAAATCACTAAATAAATAAACCTTTACAAGTGGCAAAAAATGACCAAAAAGAAAAGTTGTCAATATCCGTCAATTCCTGTGGACAGCCATAAATTGTCCAGTCTACTACTAAGCTTTTAAGGGCGGGATATTTCGCTTGTCCGTCGCCTGGTAGAAAGTGTGCAAATCTGCATTCCAATTTAATTCTCCCCAGCCACCCATCACTTGTCTCACCACACATGACACCAAGTCAACCCACAACAGCAACAAGCATGTCACGCCCAACACCAATGCATGACCCATGGGCACACCACAGTTTCCACACAAACCAGCAATACAGAACAAGCAATCCTCACCTCCCGGCTCTAGGAAACCCCTCACCTCCTCAACACAATCAAAATCCTCATTCAACTCACAGTCCGAGCAATGTCCGCTCTCAACCAATGAGCCCTCCTGACTCTCGCGACACAAATCATCAGACACAGCAAAGGTCCCGTCATCCAACCCGACACCAGGGAAAAAGTTCACCTCCTCCACGGAAACTATGTAGCCACGGTCAAACCCGCTAGCTACAATCAGATTTTCTGAGTCTAGGATAGACTCAACCCTATGATGGTTCTCAAACTTTGAGCAACCCGTGTCTTTAAGTCTACAAACTTCAACAATCGGACTACTATACTCATAGCTCCACATGAAATGATTTTCAACGACTTCTACTTTATTAAATTTACGTCCCCATCTTGGGACAGCCTTTGACAAGCTCTCGATTTCCACTTCGCAAACACCGTGACCTGTCCAGGTCCTAACACCTACAAAATCTCGTGCCCAACACAAATCATCATTCTCAACAAAGCTCTGCCGCATAAACCCAAAATCTCCCTGTTGTACGAAAGCAAAAGAACCCTCTGTTACATTATCAAAGCATCTCTCGTGTGTCATAACACAGCTCTCATGCTGTGCATTATCAAAGCATCTCTCGTGTGTCATAACACAGCTCTCATGTTGTGCATTATCAAAGCATCCCTCGTGTGTCATAACACAGCTCTCATGTTGTGCATTATCAAAGCATCTCTCGTGTGTCATAACACAGCTCTCATGTTGTGCATTATCAAAGCATCTCTCGTGTGTCATAACACAGCTCTCATGTTCACGTAATAGTTTCGTAGAGAGCACACAGTATTGTGTCGAGAGTACAACTGCATTATCAAAGCATCTCTCGTGTGTCATAACACAGCTCTCATGTTGTGCATTATCAAAATCAACAGCCCGTACAGTTTCACAAGTATCATCTTGTACTCCATCAAAACAAATATATTGTCCAAAATCACACATTACATTTTCATCAACAACATCTACATGGACTCTACTATAAGCATCATGTGGTATGTCATCAAAAATCATATCCTGTACAAAATCAAAATTCACATGTTTAACACGTAAGGAATCTGTATCCCGTGCCTCCTCTCTGTTTTCTATTATGGTTACCACCTCACTAGATGCTACAGAGAACTCCGCGTCCCTACACTCCGTTACAATGGCTTGGGATTCCTCTGGATAGCTATCCTCTTCCACAAAGTCAGTAATATTTTCAATTAATTCGTTTTCAAAGGCTAATAAATGGACTTTACTCTCTTTAACCTCCTCTAATAGCCTCCCAGTTTCCCTAACGCCTTCCTCAGTTTCTACCTTATCCCCGTCTGTAAGTTTTCCCCAAGTTTTAAGCTTATTATCCCATCTGAACTGATTCTTCTTAGTTTCTACTTCTGCTCTGTGAAGGCTATCATGTGCTTCATTCCCTGACCTCTCGCTATACCTATTCTCTCTAGTGTAGGGATTATCGCAGTTAATACTAATTATCCCGTCTATTCTAATGCTATCCCGTTCTACTCCCTCACCATCGTCATTGTCACTGTCATAAAATTCTTGACTCGTGATTTTTTCTTTTGTTTCCCCGTTTTGTCTGGCAATGTGTTCAAAGTTTACAATGTAGTCGTCCAGTTCCTTGTCGCTGTCATATTTAGGGAGCCATAAGTGATCGTTTTTGTTGGGTCTTGTTTGGTCACCATTACGTAGTGTAACCCCATTTTTTATTTTGTCTAATTCAATTTTTTATCTGTTTCTATTTTTAATTTCTTAAGTTCATATTCTCGCTCTTTCCTTCTCCGTTTTTCGTCTCGCTCCTCTTCTTCCCTTCTTCTTTTTTCTTCTCGCTCCTCTTCTTGTATTTTCCCCCATTGGACCCTTACATATGTATCTAACTCCTGTCCCGTAAATCTGAGGTCCTTTTCTCCCACCTCCCGATTTTCGGCTATTATTTCCGATATGGTTCTCTTAGATTCCATGTGTAATAATTTAACCCTACAAATGTATATGTTCAAATACTGTACAGCTTTTCTCAATATAAGATAAATACTATAATCTTAAATAACTATAATAATAATACTTATGTACTTAACATGTTACTTAACTGTGCTTGACTTGACCTGTATCGAAAACACACAATATAAGAATGTCACAGTTTTAGGTAATAGTGTCAAATTGGGCCTACTTTGTTGACACGGTAGCATGCACTGGTGGTAGATGCAGAGGCGCTCCGGTTGTAGGTGCGGCGATGGTCAGGATGCGGCACAGTGATGATCTGGTCGTAGGTGGTTTCGTTCGTGCCAAGGACAGGGGAACACAGCAAACAGCAGTGTACAGCAACCGGCGGAATAGAGTTATCAGCGAAACACAGCAAACAGCAGGACACAGCAATCAGTGGGACACAACAATCAGCAGGACACAGCAATCAGCAGGACACAGCAATCAGCGGGACACAGCAATCAGCGGGACACAGCGGCAGGATACATCAGCAGCAGTGTACTGCAACAGCGTTGAATAGCTACCGAGGTGTACAGCAACAGCGGTGTAAAACTCGGTGGAACAACCCAATCAGCTGGTCACAGCATTGGACGGTTGCCTCAGCTGGGACAGGAGACACACGACGAGCACCTCAGACGACTTTGGACAAGCGCACACAGCCTCAGACAGATGTGCCAGGATGCCTTACAGAACGGACGGTCGATGTTCACAACCCCGTAGAAGTTCATACTTCCGCTTCGGGCGGCGACACAAAGCTTCGGGCGGCGACACACAGCTTCGGGCGGCGACATACAGGTTCGGCGGAGATGATACTGCACAGACCTTGATCAGTTCGGACGAGCCCCCAATGTCGCGAAGCGATTCTTCTGTATGGCCAAGTCTTTCACTGCATTCCGGTCAGCAGTACATCATACACAAACAGTCACCAATGCAACAAACAGCAACCGGTTTGTTGTAAACGAAAGTTTATTTATCACTACTCGATGAACAAGACTTGACGTATAATTTCAGAATTTGATAATAAATCACTCCAACCAAATATTAATCAATTTACCAATCCAAACACTTCTGCCAGTATATTCCCCATCAATTCTCTCAGCACAACACTTAGCAGTATTCCATTCACAACAGTCAATGTAGCACATCCGCCATCACTCTTCTCTAACCACAACGAAAAACTAACGCGTCACTTCCCATTACACAATTACGTCACAACACTCTCACACAAACGATACGGCTACACATAAAATCTCTAACTAACATCTAACATCTTTTCCCTATCAAACATGACAACGACGCTCTACACATAACAACAGTGATTCTCATACCCTCGACACCCGGCATCAGTAGGGATGCGAGGCCAACATGAGAGCTCTTAGGGTTGCGAGGCCAACACGATGGCTCTGAGGGGTTCCAAGGCCAACACGATGGCTTTGAGGAGTTTCGAGGCCAACATAATTTCTCTGACGGGTTGCGAGGCCAACATAATGTCTCTCATGTGTTGCGAGGCCAACATACTGTCTCTGATGGGATTCAAAGCCAACACGATAACTCTGATGGGATGGAGGCCAACATGATGGCTTTGGGAGGTTGCGAGGCCAACACGATGGCTCTGAGGAAATTCAAGGCAAACACGATGGCTGCCTAGTTGCCATACTAACAGAATGTCTCTGATGGGCTGCTAGGCCAACACGAAGGCTTTGAAGGGTTGCCATGCTCTGAGTTTAAATGACACCATCTCTTCCGTTTCTCTCCATTTAAATGTAGGATGCTATAAAACTAAACTCGGGTATGTTCTAAAATTGATTTTTGCACTTCAAGTCAAGAATATCCTAGGATAAAAAGCATATACTCAAGGGTGTCACAAATGGAATGTAGTTAGTTCATGTTGGGCTGGGGAAAGCTAGAGATATTCTAGTTCATTATTTTAGCTAATTTTTGCGTTTCCTTACTGAAATTCCGAAATTCCCACCTCCACCCCCTTTTTAAAAAAATTGTCTGTAAAAGCCTACCGAATTCAAGCATGCACCAAGATGTATCCTTAAATTAGAATTTGCCCAAGAATCTTCGACACCCTCAATTTTTGCACTTCTCTTCCCTCACGCTGATAAGTGTCACAGTATGGGGTTGAATCAAAGAGTTTGCTATATGATTAGCCTTGGGACCGAAACACCTGGAGTGAATTCAGTTTATGTATGGTATTGGGTGCCATAAAGTCTCCCCAGGCATTACAAAATTCTTCCCCTGATCAATAGAAACACTAAACACGGGTATACTCGAAAATGCACCTCTTGATTTTCAAATAACAAAATAATTAGTTTGAAGTTTTCTCCCCAGTCAATACTTTCATACTCATTTTCACTTTAAAAAGTCTGTAGTTATCTCAAAATGCCACCCCCTTATATAATGACAATTTGACACTCGGGGATGCCCCCCCCCCCCCATAAATTTGCCCTGGCAGAAGTTTAAATCGAGAGTTTTGCATCAGGAGAAAGTATTAATTTTTACGCTCCCCCCCCTCAACTCTGAAATCCATTATTTTTATACCCCCCCTTATATAATGACAATTTGACACTCGAGGATGCCCCCCCCCCCCATAAATTTGCCCTGGCAGAAGTTTAAATCGAGAGTTTTGCATCAGGAGAAAGTATTAATTTTTACGCTCCCCCCCCTCAACTCTGAAATCCATTATTTTTATCCATTTAATACCACCAAAGCCATTTTTTTGCCTCCGCTAGTTTGAAATAAAAAAATAATGGAAGAAGTCTACGGCCAAAAGGACTTAAACAGCGACGGTAACAATTTGGCGTTTGCGAAATTGTGGCGGTGAATAATCATAAATAAGTATAAATCAGCTGTTCACATGAGATATGATTAGGATTAATATCCATATAAATAAGCTGTTCACACGAGTTCATTCAAACGAAGACCGATTTATTGACGAATATTTCAGTATCACTGATTGGCAGCTTTCCTCTAGTCTCAAACCAATTGTGTTAGGGTTTATCTTTACATTAACCTTTAACTGGTCACATCATCAAGAAGGGTCTGTAGAGAGGTTTTTTTATCTAGTTTAAGTTGTTTAACTCTTATATAGTTTGACTTCCTACTTGCCACATAATTTGACTTGTTACTTGTCACACAGTTTGTCTTGCTACTTGTCACATAATTTTAGTTGTTTCTTTTCATAAACTTTAAGACGTTAATTTCAAAATAGATCAAGTTTCAAGTATTTATATATTTATATTTGTAACTATCAAATGGGTTAGGTTTTCATTTGTTATGTACTTTATTTGTGACTTGTTGCATAGTAGTAGTTGATACATTTTGTTTAGCTTTAATTTATACTTGTCACAAAGTTTTAGTATTTAATTGTCACTTAGTTTTAGTCATATAAATATATATTTGTCACATTGCTTTATTTGATATTATGAAGTTATGTGTTTATTTAATTTTATTTGTTACTTTTGACATTTTTTTACTTGTTACATAGTTTTACTTTTTATATTGTTTTCATTGTTACTTTGAAAATGGCTGTATTTGTTACCTGTTACTTTGTTTTAGTTGTTAATTTCAAAATGTTTAATTTGTAACTGTTAAAATAATTTATTAATTTTGATATTGAAATAAGTTTTACAGTAACATTATTTTAAGTTACTTATATAGCCAGCATTTTCTTTTATTTCCTTAGATGCGATTGCGAAAGAATTGTACAGAAAAGTGAGAGTTGCATGTTGGATTCTGACGTCTCCACAGAATTTGGACAAGTAAGTGTATAGCTTAAAGCGCTAAGTATATCGACATATATTTATAGAAAAAAACAATATCCCACTTTCACGTGTGTCATCATTAAAAAATATATTAAATAAAGTAAAGTATAGTCTTCTTCGTTTACGATGAAGTTTAAAAAAAACAAAAACACTCAGGTGTAATTAAATTAGAACACCATACCCTACACTTTTTAGATCAATTTTTCATTAACCAAGTCTCCTTTTTTGTGAACGTCAAATATAGAAAGGCCATACACGTAAAGAACACTTGGACTAAAAGATGCCACATTGTCGTCTTTATGAGTTCAGTTCAGAATGATAGTTTTCCAACCATTGGTTTCAATACAAGTGAAGGGCGACATCACCTAACAGCCAAGACCTTTCAGGTAACTGGTGAACTTACCTAAAAGCCTAGACATTTCATGTAACTGGTGACCTCACCTAATAGCCAAGACATGTCAGGTAACGTGGGACCTCACCTAACTGCCCAGACATTTTAGGTAATATCACAGATATGAATAAATGGGACGTAAGTTATATGGGAGTTATTACTTATATAATATACAGAGTATTGGGACTTGAAAAAAAAACTGGCCAATAACAGGAGAGCAAGTAGTAAAAAAAAGATGGATAAAAGATGGAAAAGATATACATTTCTGTCATATATATGTATTAATCTACGCCAGAATGATCAACTCATTGATCGTGGGCTTTCAAAATAAAGAAGAAAGAAGAAATATATATATACATACTGTCATCGGTCTGTCACAATGTGACGAGGATATAGAATTCATAGGACGAAATCCACAAGGCCTGGGATTATTCCTCTAGGATCATAAGCTTGTTCCCAACAGCAAATCATCTCTGTCCACGCCGTTGGATTACCCAAGGGAGCATCATGTGAATGATACATCTTGGCGTTAGTGGCGTCGCAGAAGTTGTTAGAGTGTTTCATTGTACCAATGTTTACCGCCTACGGGACTCCATCTCCAAGTTTGAATTCAAAGACTCCTTCTCTTAGATATGAGTTGCCATTCAAGGTTAACGAGTCCCATCCACCCGGGATATATATATATATTGTAAGGAAATCCACCTTATCTCAACTATTTCTCAATCTACTTTATGTGGATGGCAACCTCTTTCTCTCTGCCTCTCTAACTGCAACACTCAGGTAAAGACACATTGCCTGTTAGCCTTCCACTTTATTTGCTCTGTTCAACAATCAAGACCTTGGAAATCTGTTACTTGCTTATAATTTTTCTCCAAGAAGCACCCAAATCTGACAGTCCTCTATTCCTATCTGTCGGAGCTCTCCCTGACTGTCCGCTTCTCTGTCCGGCTGAGTTCTCCCCAATGTCCGTTTCCCAGTCCGGCTGAGTTCTGACTAGTACTGTCCAGTATCCCTATTTATAAGTCCCGAGCCCATAGAGATTTCTTCCCAGGTCTTTAATCTTAAACCCAAATCTCAGGTACTTAAATTCCGTCTAGATCGCCCCGTCGTTTAATTGGACGTTAACTGACCACTGGACTCACATAAGATGGTCCTAATAGCCTCGCCACGATGCTATCTGCCAAGCTACAACAATATTGGTCAGCCTCCACCAGGTCCGGGCTGACACTAAAATCTGTTCCAACGCCACTTGCCGTTTAACTGGCCATTACCCAACCACAACAAGCGTTCCCAATAACGTCGTCACGGTGATATAGCTACACCCGCTGGTCTGTTGGTCGGTTACCCCGCTGTGAGGATCCCCCAACCCCTGTCGCACACAGGTTTGAACTCTCCACAATAGAGATTAATACGTGTATCTTTTTTCAAATTTATATTTTTCTTCTGCATATTTGATTGTGTCTTTTTAATTTAAATTTAATAGTATACTTAAAATTATAATTTTTAGTCTCACTAGCTTTGTTATTGTTTTTCTTTTTATACTTATCTTCATTCAATTGAGATAGGGTTAGGGAAAGTAGGAGAGAGAAAGTTAGGGAGAGTAGAAGAGATGTATAGTTAATTAGGAAGAGGAGAAGAGAGAAAGAGTTATGCAGATATGAGAGGAACAAGAGTAAAGGAGAGAAGAATTGATTTTGAGCTTGTGAAGGAAGGATTAAGCGAGAGATATTAATGCTATGTTAAGTGTTGATATTTTGTGACAAAATTATATAAATAATCTCTTTTGTCCTCGGGTTCAACATTTTTGTTTGTAAATAAATGAAATCAACCAATTAAATTCTATTTTGTCCAAGGCTTTCAAATACTTGTACGAGAACCACCTTAAAGACGCTGATTGGTTTCTAAAGGCTGATGACGATACATACGTTATCATGGAAAACTTACGCTATTTCCTGTCTAACGAAGATCCTAACTTGCCTTTATACTTCGGACGTACATTTGTACCAATGGTCAAACAGGGTTACGCCAGCGGTGGTGCTGGTTACGTCATTAGTAGGGAAGCTTTGAGACGATTTGGAGAAGGGGGCATTAAGAATAAGACCATATGTAAGAGAGATGGAGGCTATGAAGATGTGGAGTTTGGAAAGTGTATGGAAAGTCTTGGAGTTCCGCTCAAAAACACTTCAGATGCCCTCAACAGACCTAGATTTCATTGCTACAATCCAGAGGCGTACATTCATCTGACGTTTGATAGGGCGTCCATGCGGATTTATGATCTTGAAAAAGATCGCGGCGTAAGTAATAACTTGTTTAACTTTGAGAATCTTTGTTGACCTCACACGAACAAACAACACGGGAATTCGAAATGATTTAGGGAAATATATAATCTCAATATTTTTTTTAAATTACATTTTTTACTAAGACCACAGTCTACAGAGCCTCTCAATGATATTTAGGTCATTACACAGATATAGGCTCGTATACTCCAGATAATATTGCGATCAAGTTTCAGACATGGTATGCGAAGACTTTTAAAAAGACAAAACCCAGCTTATGGGCAAGTCTGAGACAAGTCTGACACAAGTCTGAGACAAGTCTGAGACAAGCCTGAGACAAGTCTGAGTCAAGTCTGAGACAAGTCTGAGACAAGTCTGAGACAAGTCTGAGTCAAGTCTGAGTCAAGTCTGAGGCAAGTCTGAGGCAAGTCTGAGACAAGTCTGAGGCAAGTCTGAGGCAAGTCTGAGACAGGGCATCCATGTCACGTTTTAGCTCAAATGATTGTCTCCAGAAACAAAGATTAATTTCCTCATTTACCTGATTCCACTTGTCTCTCCTGAGTCCACATGTCTCTCCTGAGTCCACATGTCTTTCCTGATTCCACATGTCTTTCCTGATGCCACATGTCTTTCCTGAGTCCACATGTCTTTCCTAAGTCCACATGATTTCCTGGATTCCAAATGTCTTCGCTGATTCCATATGTCTTTCCTGATTCCAACTGTTTTACCTGATTCCAAATGTCTTCCTTGATTCTAAATATATTCCCTTATTCCAAATGTCTTCCTTTATTCCAAATGTATTCCATGATTTCAAATCCTTCTTCTTCTTCTATATCTTAAGGGCCCACGATCAATTTATTGATCATTTTTGCTCCTATGCATGTAGATGGGATTTGCAATGTTTCTGTTACTGGTGGTGATGAGGAAATTATGCACTAGGGGTTTGAAGGCTTAAGGCAATAGACACAAATGTGTCTAGTGTTGTCGCCTCAACTGTTCCTTTTGAAAGCAGCTCCTATACTGGCTTCTTGCTGGTATGAGCCTGAATTGCCTGTCATGGCCTCGTCGCTGTCTATGGGGGAGAGGGACGAGTTTCTGTTTAATACTGGAACAGTGGACCAGCCCATTATTTATCTTGTACATCATGGAGAGCCTGGATTGTCGTCGTCGTTTCTCCAATGGTGACCAGCCTAGTGTTTCTAGCATGCTGCCAACACTAGAGGTATTCCTGTAGCGGTTTAGGACAAAACGTGCTGCTCGTCGCTGGACCGCCTCCAACCTGTCAATGCTCTTCTGGGTAAATGGGTCCCAGACTGAAGATGCATAATCTAAAATCGGACGGATAAAGGCTTTATATGCTCTTTCTTTCACACAGGAGTTGCCAATCTTTAGATTTCGCCTTAAGAACCCCAAGGCTTGGTTTGCTTGGTTACATACATTGTTAATATGCTCGTCCCAGCGGACCTCTCTTTGAATGGTAACACCCAGGTACTTTACGGAGGAAACTTGCTCAAGAATATGGCCGTGCAGTTTGTATTGGTAGTGTAGAGGAGTACAACTTCTAGAGATTGATAGTGTCTGGCACTTGGCAGGGTGAAATTCCATGTCCCAGCTCATCTCCCACTCAGCTAACAGATTGAGATCCTGTTGTAGCTGGTCCTGGTCAGATCTGTTGGCGATCGTCCTATACACTGCTGTGTCATCTGCAAACAGTCTTGCCTGTGATGTCAGTTTCTCCGGTAGGTCATTAATGTATGCTAGGAACAAACAGGGGCCCAGGACTGATCCCTGGGGGACCCCTGACTTCACATTGACAAAGGAGGAGCTTGTACCGCCCACCACTACTGCTTGGCGTCGGTGGCTGAGGAAGCTAGAGATCCATGTTTTAGTGGTGCCTTGAATCCCATATATCTGGAGTTTGTGTAGAAGCAAACTATGATTCACCCGGTCAAATGCTTTTGCGAAGTCCATTACTAGCACGTCAGTCTGCTTGTGGTTCTCCAGATTGGTCATCAAGTCTTCTACAAATTCGAGAAGCTGGGTCTCACATGACCTATTGACTCGGAAGCCATGTTGACAGTCATTGAGTATATTTTGGCTTTCAAGATGCTTCATGACAGAGCTTACGATTATGTGCTCCAACAGTTTGCAGACGACGCTAGTGAGGGATATCGGACGATAGTTGGCAGGGTCGGAATGCTCTCCTTTCTTGTAAATTGGAGTGACATGCGCTGTTCTCCAGTCTGCTGGAACATTTCCTGTGCATAGTGACGATTGGAAGAGGATTGTCAGTGCAGGAGCGATTTCTTTGGCTAATTCTTTGAGCACTCGTGGTTTAATGTTGTCAGGACCACATGCTTTGTAAGGGTTAATGGTATTGAGGAGGGCAAACACACCTTGTTCTGATATCTGGATATCTCCCATGATAGGATAGGCTCTGTTCATCATTTTGGTCTTCAGAAGGAACTCAGTCTCAGAGTACTCTCTACCGTCACCAAAGACCGACTGGAACTGCTGATTGAGTATCTCCGCCTGTGCTTTTGGGTCAGATGTCAATTGGCCATCCCACCTCAAGGGGGAAACTCCAGCGTTTGAGGATTTTTGGTGTTTCACATAGCCCCAGAAGCGTTTGTTCTTGACATCTTTGGTCGTCCCTGACTCCAAATTTCGTTACCAACATGCATGTCAAAGACAAAGCTGATTTAGTTGAAAAAGGAGGAACATGTATTTGATTTAGGTTGGGAGAGGATCAGGGTAGGTGACTGTAGCTTAGAGTAAGCAAAGGTAGAAAAGGTGACTGTAGCTTAAAGTAGGCAGAGGTAAAGAATCCATTTTAATTGAAAGAGACATAACTTAAACCTCTCAATAGTAATTTCATCAGTTTGGTGTGTTTAATACTTAGTATACTTAAGAAATAAATACGGAAGGAACAGTGTTATATTTTCTAGCTATCCCCGCACAACCTGACTGGAAAATAGATGTTTTTTTTACTAAATTTGAGACTTCTATCGTCTTCTTAGCGCCCACCTCACCAATATCACTCACAAAAATCCGCGTGGTCTGATAGTTTTTTAAAACATTTTTATGAGGTAGAAACCTTCGAGCTAATCAATTTTCTAAACCGTAAAAATGAAGAGGATGCAAGGGATACCCCAAAAACATATGCTCTCATTTATCAGCCATAATGGCATACATGCAGTTCTATGCAGCAATTGTCGCTTGAGCTAGCAGATGATCTATGCAGCTAGTGTTGCTTGAGCTAGCAGATGATCTATGCAGCTAGTGTTGCTTGAGCTAGCAGATGATCTATGCAGCTAGTGTTGCTTGAGCTAGCAGATGATCTATGCAGCTAGTGTTGCTTGAGCTAGCAGATGATCTATGCAGCTAGTGTTGCTTGAGCTAGCAGATGATCTATGCAGCTAGTGTTGCTTGAGCTAGCAGATGATCTATGCAGCTAGTGTTGCTTGAGCTAGCAGATGATCTATGCAGCTAGTGTTGCTTGAGCTAGCAAATGATCTATGCAGCTAGTGTTGCTTGAGCTAGCAGATGATCTATGCAGCTAGTGTTGCTTGAGCTGGCAGATGATCTATGCAGCTACTGTTGGTTGAGCTAGCAGATGATCTATGCAGCTAGTGTTTGTTGAGCTAGCAGATGATCTATGGAGCTAGTGTTGTTTGAGCTAGCATATGATCTATGCAGCTAGTGTTTCTTGAGCTAGCAGCTGATCTGTGCAGCTAGTATTGGTTGAGCTAGCAGATGATCTATGCAGCTAGTGTTGCTTGAGCTAGCATTTCTATGCAGCAAGTTTCCATTGAGCTTTCATTTGTATATAGCAAGTGTCGTTTGAGCTAACAGTTCTATGCAGCAATTGTCTTTTCAGCTTCTTTGGTTAGACAGGATTGCCATTGTCTCATAGATTTAATGCATTCCTGATCACTTTGATCATTAGTAAGTAATGTGTCATCTCTTCGCATGCTTAAGTCAGTTCTATTATTTCAGGTGTGGTTACTTCAACAAATACACATTTATTTGAGTGTAATCAGCTGCATTGATTAATATTTATCTTCAGCGTAGTGCCATTAGGGTTAGGGTTAGAAAATCGCCGCTATCAGGGTTAGGGCTAGAACACATCTTCCATTATTATTAGGGTAAGGGCTAGTGTTAGATTAATGCTGCCCTTAGGGTTAGAAAACTGCTGAAATTAGGGTTATGGTTAAGGTAAGGTTTAGAAAACTGCCGTCATTAGGGTTAGGGTTAGAAAACTGCCCCTATATTTTGATCATCAAAGAAAGAGTTAAAATATATTTTTTACTAGCAACATCTTCAGCTCACTGAAGAAGGCTTTTATTCGATACATTCTTTGTGCTGTTTTGTTTAGGGTTATGTGTATCAGTAAGCTGATGTAGCACATACTAGTTTTATGTATATTATATTTTACTTCTATGTTTATTGTATTCTACTTTTTAGTGTATTGTATTTCACTTGTAATTTTTATTGTATTTTCCTTGTATATGTACCGTATTTCACGTTTCCTTGTATGTTTTTGGTATTTCATTTGTTTGTGTATTTTATGTTACTTGAAAAATTTCTGAAGAACTTTTCACATTTTATTGCAGGGTATGGAAAACATCAGCGATTATGCAATATCTTTTCATTACATCTCTTCCCATAGAATGTACGAAATGGAATTTTTCATATATCATTTACGTCCTTACGGTATACTCAACACACCGCAGAACCTCAATGTAAAGTCGTAGGACAGTGAGAGCACAAAAGAACTATCGTTGTTTGCATTGCGGTGTTTGCTTTCTCACAGAATATGCTAAGCTCATTCAGCACACAGCTTGAACATCTTACAAATAACACTTACAAGCAAAAGCAAACCTTACACCCTGAACACACATGGTGAACAGTTTTATACTGGGCGTACTCCCCACAAAAACAAGAACATAAAGTAATGAATAACACATTTTATTTTTATTACAATATAGGAATGTTCACATTGTATTAGATATTCACAAATGAAATTGTTTGTTTTTTTGAAAAATCCTTAACAATATTAACAAATAATCATGTTTTTGACAGCAAAAGTAATGATTTTCTCCTATAATTATTATTAATCATTCCACGAAATTAGTGTATATTCGAGTTCATAGAATTTGCTAAGATTCTATACCATACATTTTTTTTTGCAGTTTAAGTTACAGTTTCATTTATCTAAGTCACTCCTTTAAAATAATAGCTTAGTGGTTGACTCTGGTGTCATTTCTTTATTTGTGCAATTGCTTTTCAAGTAAGATAAACTTTTAATATATTTTTTTTAAAGTTATGAAATGATTTACCACACCGAAACTGTTTTGTCTTAAGTCATGGACACTATGGGCACGTGCCCAAAGCCTCACATGGGGTTCACACGGCCATGATAGCGGGGCCCAAATTACAGGGACATTTTATTGTAAGGTTTTATCAACTATTTGTTGGTTGTCTTTGTTTTTGTTTGTTTTTTGAGGCGGCAGGGGATTTTTTTAAAATCGAGATAAACAATTAAAAGGTAATTGGGAAAAAACTATATAAAATTATTTTAACTGGTAGATTTTATATAAAAGTGATTTAAATGGAAGATTTTATAAGAAATTGTTTTACCTGGAAACTTTTATAAGCAATTTTTTCCTGGAATTTTTTAATGAATTTGATTTAAATAGAAGATTTTACATTTAAAATTATTTTAATTGAAATTGTTTTGTATATTAAATATGAATATATTGTATATGAAATTGTTTTAACTGAAAGATTGTATATAAAATTGTGCATTATAATTGTTGATTTGTAGTCTTGTTCTATCAATAAAACTTACCATGTCATTTTATTTAAAAAAATAATGAGTTTAATTATGCCATGTAAAGTTGAGTATTAAATAAATCTCTACACTCACTACCAACTTCTTGGTCCCAACACTCACTACAAACCCATTGGTCGCAGCACTCACTACCAACTCTTGGTCCCAAAAATTACTACTAAATCATTGGTGTCAACATTCACTACCAACTCCTTGGTTCTAACATTCACTACTTAACCATTGGTCCCAATACACAATACCAACTCCTTGGTCCCAACACTCACTACCAATCAATTGGTCGCAGCACCCACTACCAACTCCTCACATAGCTTCATACAACCTAAAATAACGTCACACAATATCATACAATTTCACAGAAACTAACACATACAAACTGACACAACCTCACTCAACCTCACACAGTAACACACAAACTCATACAAACTAACACAAAGTCACACAACCGCACACAAACTTACACAAACTCATACAACTTCACACACACTCACTTAAACCCACACAAACTCACTTAATCTCACACAACCTCAAACAAACTCACATAACTTCTCATAACCTCACACAAACACACACAACCTCACACAAATTCACAAAACCTCAAACAATCTCATACAAAACCACACAACCTCACACAACCCTACAAAAACTCACACAAACTCACAAAAACGCATAAAATCCACACAACCTAACACAAACACACGACTTTAAACAAATACACAGAAACCTCAAGCAAACCCACACAACGTCACACAAACTCAAACAACGTCACACAAACTTACAAAAACTAACATAACCTCACAAAACTCACAAAAACCTCCCACAAACCGACACAAACTCACCTAACCTCATACACACTTCCACATCCTCATAAAACCTCACACAGAATCATAAAACTTTACAATCACACACAAACTCACACAACCTCACAAAAACTCACACAAACCCTCACAAACTCACACAATCTTACACACTCTCATACAAACTCACTTAACCTCTCACAATCTCACACAAACACACACAAACTCACACAAACTCAAATAAACTCATAAAACCCACACAACATGAAACAAACACAGGACTTCAGACAAATTCACATAAGCCTCAAACAAAATCACAAAACCTCATACAAGCTCACACAAACCCACGCAATCTAAAACATCATTAAATTGCGGAAAATTGAGTCTATAAGAGAGCGCCTAAAGAGACAATTAAAGGGCGCCAAATTGAGTCTATTAGAGAACGCCTAATGAGACAATTAAAAGGTGCCAAAATGTGTCTATTAGAGTAAGCCTAAACATACAATTAAAGGCTCCAAAATAAGTCTATTACAGAGATCCTAAATGGCATTGGCCCAGACACGTATGGCATTTGCACAGACTTTTATAGCAGTTGCCCTGACACTAATAGAATTCGCCCAGACTTTTTTTGCATTTATCCAGACAATTATTGCATTTCCCCAGAAACTTATGGCATTTGCCCAGACAAAAATTGCATTTTCCCAGACACCAATGACATTTGCCCAGACACTTATGGCATTTGCCCAGACACTAATTTTATTTGCCCAGAAGCTTATTGCATTTGCCCATACCTTAATGGACTTTTCCCAGACATTAAAGGTATTTGGACTGGCCATAATGAAAAATGCCCAGACACTAATGGCATTAGCCCAGACACTAATGACAATTGCCCCGAGACCAATGGCATTTGCCAAGACACTTATTGTATTTAACAAGACACTTATAAAATTTGCCCAGGCACCTATCGCATTTGCCCAAACATTTATTGCAATTGCCAAAACACTTATGGCATTTTCCCAGATATTTTTGGCATTTGACCAGACACGTATGCCATTGCCCCAGACACCAATGGTAATTGCCCAGAAACTAATGACACTTGCCAAGACACTTATGGCATTTTTCTAGACAATTATGGCATTTTCCAGAAACTAATGGCATTTGCCAAGACAACAATGACATTATACCAGACACTTATGGTATTTGCCCAGACAACAATGGCATTTTCCCAACACCAATGTAACTTGCACAAGCACTTAAGGAATTTGCCAAAACACAAATTGGACTTGCCCAGACACGTATGGCATTTGCAGAGACACTAATGGCTTTTGGCCAGAAACTTATTGCATTTTCCCAGACTCGGATGGTATTTGCCAGGACACTAATAGTTTTCGCCCAGACACTTATTGCATTTGCCCAGACAACTATGGGGTATGCCAAGACAACTTATTGCATTTGTCCAGACACTTATGGTATTTTCCCAAAAACTTATGGCATTAGCCCAGACACTAATGACTTTGGTCAGACACTAATGGTATTTGCCCAGACGCTTATGGCATTTGCTCAGACACATATGGCATATGCCCAGACATGTATGGCATTTGCCCAGACATTTATGGCATTCGCCCAGACTCTTATTGCATTTGTCCAGAAAATTATGGCATTTCCACAAAAACTTATGGAATTTGCCCCGACATTAATAGCATTTGCCCAGACACTATAGCTGTCGCCAAGACTCTTATTGCATAAGTGTCTGGGTTAATGTCAATAATGACTGGGCAAATGTCTTTATTGTCTGGGCCATTGCAATAAGCGACTTGGCCAATGTCATTCATGTCTCATCTAAAGCTATAAGTGTCTGGGCCAATACCATAATTGTGTGGGCCAAAGTCTATAGTTTCTGGGCTAACTGAATTATGGTGTGGGCAAATGACATACGTGTGTGGGCAAATG
Source organism: Lymnaea stagnalis (assembly GCA_964033795.1). Classification (NCBI taxonomy): domain Eukaryota; kingdom Metazoa; phylum Mollusca; class Gastropoda; family Lymnaeidae; genus Lymnaea; species Lymnaea stagnalis. The sequence goes on from CAXITT010000285.1 coordinate 900,489, forward strand.
CTTTAAGTGCCTGGAGCAATGCCATAATTGTTTGGGCCATGGTCATTAGTTTTCTGGGCTAATGCTATAAGTGCCTGGGTCAACGCCATAAGCGTCTGGGTCCAAGCCATAAGTGTCTTGACCAATGTAAAGAGTGTCTGGGCCGAAGCAATAAATGTCTGGGCCAATGTCAGTAGTGTCTGGGCCAATGTCAATAGTGGCTGGTCATAACTGTCTGGGACAATGCCATAAGTGCTTGTGCCATAGTCATAAGTGTCTAGCAAATGCTATAAGTGTCTGGGCCAAAGTGTATAGTGTCTGAGGAAATGTCATTAGTCTCTAGGCAAATGTGATTATGGCTGGGCTCATGCTTTTAGTGTCTGGGCCAATGCTATAAGTGCCTGGCAAAATGCCAAAAGTATCTCGGCCAATGTCATTAGTGTCTGGACCAATGTCATAAGTGTCTGGGCTGTTGTGTACTAGATTGTTGTGAATGTTGGGTAGGGGGAGTTGTTGATCGTGAGAGTGTTTTGTGAGTTGTTGATCGTGAGATCAGTGCGTGAAGTTAGTCCGTGGTGTGGAACGTTGGTGTATGCTGAGTTTTTTGTAGGGTTATAAAAGGGCTGTGTGTTAGTTGGTTGATAGTTGTGCTAGGAGACAGAGACACGGGGTCAAGAGTTGGTTGGTTGTTAGTAGTATATTTTCACTGGACCTTGTGTTTTATGTGAGAGAGAAGCCGCCAGTTGGAAGTGTTGGACTGAGACAGATGAGATTCATACACCCTAGACAACGCTGGGATATTCAACCGTAAACGAAGATGTAACATGGGCCAATGCTATGTATATGTGTAGGCCCATAAGTGTCTTGGCTAATGCTATAAGTGCATGGTCCATAGCAATAAGTGTTTAGGCAATTGTCAAAATAATGTCTGGGCCAATGACTTAAGTGTCTGGGTCAATGTCAATACTGGGAAAATGTCAATAGTGTCTGGGAAAATGTCATTATTGTCTGGGCCAATGCCATAAATGACTGGGCATATGTCATTAGTGTCTTACCCAAAGCTATTAGTTTATAAGCCAATGCCATAAGTGCCTGGGACAATATCAGAAGTGTATGCACCAATGTCAATAGTGTCTGGGCAAATGTCATTAGTGTCTGGGCCAAAGCTATAAGTGTCTGAGAGAATGCCATACATGCCTGAGCAAATATCAGAAGTGTCTGGGCCAATGCAAAAAGTGCGTGTGCAAATGTCATAAGTGTCTTGTCAAAATTTAATAGTGTCTTGGTTAATGTTATAAGTGACTGGGCCAATACTATGAGTGTCTGGGCCAATGTCAATGGTGTCTTGGCCAGTGCTTTAAGTGACTTGTCAAATGCCATAAGGGTGTGAGCCTATTGATATGGTGTCTATGCTAAGGCCATTAGTGTCTGGGCTAATGCCATAAGTGTATGGGCCATTTTGAATAGTGTCTCTTTGCGAATGACATAAGTGTCTGAGCCAATGTCATAAGTGTTTGGGCCGATGCCATTAGAGTCTAGGCCAATCCCATAAGTGTCTGTGCCAATGCCATAAGTGATTGGGCAAATTTCAATAGTGTCCTTGAAAATGCAATAATTATTAGTGTCTGGGCCAACGACATTATGGTTTGGACCCATGACATAATTGTCTGGGGCAATGCTTTTAGTGCCTGGAGCAATATTATAAGTGTATGGGCCATTGTTATTTGTTTTCTGGGTTAATGCCATAAGGGCCTTTGCCAACGCCACAAGTGTATGGGCCAATGTCAGTATTGTCTGGACCCATCTCGTAAGCGTCTGGGCCCATGCTTTAAGTGCCTGGACCATAGCAATATGTGTCTGGGCCAAAGTCATTAGTGTCACGACCAATGCTATAAGTGCCTGACACAACGCCATAAGTTTCTGGATCAATGCCATAAGTGCCTAAGCGAACGCCATACGTGTCTGGGCCACTGTAAATAGTGTCTAAGAAAATGCCAGAAGTTTCTGGGCAAATGCCATAAGTGTCTTGGCTCATGGGATTATTGTCTAGGCCAATGGCATAATTTTCTGGGTCAAACCAAAAATGACTTTTTTGGGACACTATCGAAGGTTTCAGTAACATATTCTGTAAATACTGAAGTTACAGTTGAGATTGTGTTAACATTAGGTTCTGAGGATGAACGATGATTATCACTTTTTCTATCAACATATTCTTTCAACATATTATTGTGACATAACTGTTTCTTTCTTTTACGATCTGGTGTTAACACAATGTAATTTAAATCATTAATTTTGGACTCAACTACATAAGGACCAAAATATCTAGCTTGAAGTGCCTGCCCTGGTATCGGCAAAAGCACAAGCACTTTGTCCGCTGAAGCAAACTGTCTTAATTTGGACTTTTTGTCGCAACAAACTTTCATTTTAGATTGAGCATTTTCAAATGTGATTCAGCCAAATTAACGGCATTAAAAAGTTTGGTTTTAGATTTTAGGACATTGTATTTGTTCTGTACCTATTTTGTATCTTTTTAATAACTGTTAAGTACCTATTTTGTACCTGTTTTGTATCTGTTTTGTACCTGTTTAATAATTGTATAGTACCTGTTTTGTACATGTTTCGTAATTAATTTGTATCTTTTTGTACCTGTTTTGTATCTGTTTAATATCTGTATTGTACCTATATTGTACCTTGGGTTGCGCACTGGCTTCTATTGTGAGAAATTATCTCCAATCTAAATTTATGGCTCGTTCAAAACAATGCATAACAAAAGAACGATACATATAGAAATACATTAACAAAAATACGACATCTTTACATTACCATTTACAATTAATAAGATTTTATCTGGTAATAATACAATTATAAAATAAAAGGAATATAATTACAAATTATCAACTTACAGTATGGTATATCTTGTACCGGTACACAGATAAAACACAGTTAGTACAATGTGCCAATGAATAATGATGAAGGATCAATGCGAATAAACACATATAAGCACACAAAGAATAATACACGTCTCATGAAGGAAAAATATCTATCTGAAACTCTCTCTCTCCGTATCTGTCACTCCTTTATATACATGTAGCGTAAGACGCTTCCAGAAAAGAATTATGATGTGTTGTTTACATTTCTCAGGTTATCGAGAAGATTCAACAAGATACAATGGGATGGTTAATTGATAAACACGAAAGATCAAAAGAACTAGCCCCGTTCACAACAAACGCTACCATCTGCTAGGGATCTAATGTTAGGTGAAACAAAGTTCAAGCACGGGAAAAAAAGTGTAAGAGATAAAACCTCCCCTCTTAAAAGGAACAAAAATCAATTTTCAAAAAAAGGAATTCTTTTTCCATTAAAAATGATAGAAAGTACATTTCTTCCTTTCAAAATATTGGATAAAAAGCTTCTTAACAGCTTATAAACAATAACATAAGTTATATGTACAATGAAAATTAATTTCTGGACAAAGTATCTGCAATGACATTATCTTTGCCTTTAATATGTTTGATGTCCAAATTATATTCTTGTAAAAATAGGCGCCATCTTAATAATCTTTGATTTTTGGAGACCATCTTATAAGTGTGATCAGTAAAAACAAGTCCTGAATGTAAAGAATAACTGACATAAAAATCGAATTGTTGGAGAGCAAGAATTAAATTTAAACATTCTTTTTCTACAGTGGAATGTTTTTTTCTGATGTGAGTTAAATTTCTTTGAGAAATTAGACACAGGATGATCTACACCGGGGTCATCTTCTTGAAAAAGAACTGCACCAATGACAACGTCAATGGCATCTACAGCTAATTTAAACTGTTTGTTAAAGTCTGGTGCAATTAGAACAGGAGCATTAGCTAATATATTTTTAATGTTTTCGAATGCTTCCTGACAAGCATCTGATCAATACAATTTTGCATTTTGCTTTAACATATTACTTAAGAGAGAAACAATCAGTGAGAATTTTTTGCAAAATTTTCTATAGTAACCTGCCATTCCCAAATGGGTGGTGGAAGTGATACATTAACATTTATCTTAGCTTGAACAGGCCTTACATGACCTTGACCCACTATGTGACCTAAATATTCCACAGTTGCATGACAAAATTCACATTTATTTAAATTTTCAGTTACATTTGCCTGCAATTTTTTTTTTTAACATAGATGTTAACTTGGTTACGTGAGTTGAAAAATCTTGACTGTAAATAATTACATCATCAATATAGGCGCTGCAATTTTCATGGTCAGCAATAATGTTTAGAATAGACGTTGGAATGTAGCTGGGGCATTTTTAATTCCAAACTGCATTAGTTTATATTTGTATAAACCATTTGGAGTACAAAAAGCAGAGGTTTCTTTTGTTCTGTAAGATAGAGGAACCTGCCAATAGGTCTATCTTGGTTACATATTTGACATCGCCTATTCGATCTATAAGATCGTCTATTCTTGGAATCGGAAAGGAATCAGTCTTTGTAAATGAATTCACTTTCCTGAAGTCAGTGCAAAACCTGTAACTTTTGTCAGGATTTGGGACTAAAATACATGGTGAACTCCAGTTACTAGAGCTTGGTTCAATGAAATAATTTTCAAGCATGCATTTTATTTCAGACCGGACTATTTCAAGTTTTTTCCGGATTGAGCCTGTAAGGGGTATTGCTTGACCGGAACTGCATTGCCAATGTCAACATCATGTACAGCAACGTTGGTTTTATTAGGCACGTCAGGGAAAAGTAAAACAAAATCTTGAATAACAGATTTAACAACATCCTTCTCTGACGATGACAAAATTCCTAGTTTCTTATCTAATTTTGCCAATACTTCTGAACTTTTAACTTTTTTCTGGGACACTATCAAAGGTTTCAGTAACCTTTTCTTTAAGTACTGAAGTTACAGTTGAGATTGTGTTAAATGATCATCACATTTTATATCAACACATTCTTTTAACATATTAATGTTACATAACTGTTTCTTTCTTTTACGATCTGGTGTTAACACAATGTAATTTAAATCATTAATTTTGGACTCAACTACATAAGGACCAAAATATCTAGCTTGAAGTGCCTGCCCTGGTATTGGCAAAAGCACAAGCACTTTGTTCCCTGAAACAAATTGTCTGAATTTGGACTTTATGTCATACCAATCGTTTATTTTTGATTCAGAATCTTTTAAATGTGATTTAGCAAAATTAACGGCATTAAAAAGTTTAGTTTTAAATTTTTGGACATAATCAAGGAGTCCTTCCGTGCGTATCGATGACATCCACGTGTCTTTTAAAAGTTTAAGGGGACCGCAAAACGTATGGCCAAACACCAGTTCGAAGGGGCTGAATCCAAGCGATTCTTGAACTGCTTCTCTTGCTGCAAACAGTAGCATGTTGATTTCTTCATCCCAGTCTTTCTTTTGTTCTAGGCAGTAATTTCTCATCATGTTCTTTCACGTCTGATAGAATCGCTCAAGTGCTCATTGTGACACAGGATAATATGCACTCGACAAGCAGTGTTCTTTGCCCAATTTGTTTCATCACTTGTTTGAATATTCCAGCCTTGAAGTTGGTTCCTTGGTCAGACTGTACAGACTTTGGAAGACCAAACAATGTAAAAAACTTCGTCAAGGCTTTTACGATGTTCAAAGTCTTGATATTTCGAAGAGGAATAGTTTCTGTGAACCTTGTTGTCACACACATGATTGTCAGCAAGTATTGGTGACCTGATTTTGTCTTTGGCAGATGTCCAACGCAGTCTATAATCACGCGACTGAAAGGTTCTTCGAATGCTGGAATGGGTTGAAGAGGAGCTTCTGGTATCTTCTGATTTGTTTTCCCTACCACTTTACAAGTATGACATGATCTGCAGTATGCAACCACATCTTTCTTGAATTTAGGCCAAAGGAAGTGCGACGTGATTTTGTGAAAAGTCTTATTTACTCCCAAATGACCTGAAAGTGGTGAATCATGGGTTAGGTTGAGGATTTCGTTCCGGAAAGGTGTAGGAACTACTATCTGATGAACTATCCTCCATTCTTCGTCAGCATTTGCGTCTGGAGGTTGCCATTTTCTCATAAGTATATCATCTTGAATGTAGTTACATACAGGGAATTGTTCAGCTTCTTCTTGGGTCAAAGCATTCTCTCGAAGTTTGAATATTTCTGGATAACTCTTCTGGTATTCAATATATTGTTTTCGAGCTGGAGTCTTGCCTCTTCGTTTAGACTGGCAAAAATGTTTTTCCCACGTCAATTTCAGGATGAATTTGATTGCATTTTTTTATATCTCTTCTTTTGAGATCTTGGAAGTCATGGCCCTTGTCACAGCACATGCTGGATACAATTCTTGCTCTTCTTCCTGATATTCAGTGAAAAAAAGGTTCATGAGTAATGATGGGTTCGGCTATTACCTTCCCACCAGCCAAGTCCTGTCCATAGCAGCAACGAGAAGCCGTCCTTTTTGAATATACTAGAAATTTTTAGAAACTTTTAGAAAGTCTTAGAAAGGATTAGAATCTAATAGAAACTATAATAACCAATGATAAACTATCAGAAATTATTCAAAAGTTTAGAAACTGAAAGAAAGTATTAGAAACTATGAGAAAATATTAGAAACAAATAGGAAATATTCGAACGTTTTAGAAACTGTTAGAAACTATTAAAAACTTTTGGAAACTATTAGAAATTATTTAAAAAATTATTATAAACTATCATAAGCTATAAGAAAGTAATAGAAACTTTTAGAAACTATTAGAAACTTTTAGAAACTATTAGACACTAGTATAAACTTTGAGAAACTATTAGAAACGTTTAGAAACTATTAGAAATTATTAGAAATTTAAAGAAAGTCTTAGTAATTATTCGAAACTATTTGAAATTTTTAGAAACTAATAGAAACTATTAGAAACAATTAGAAGATTTTAAAAACTATAAGAAGCTATTAGAAACTATTAGAAACTATTAGAAACTTTAGAAACTATTAGAAACTATCAGAAATTAATAAAAAGTATTAGTAATTATTAAAAACTTTAAGAAAGTCTTTGAAAGTATACACTTTTAGAAACTATTTGAAAATTTTAGAAACTTTTAGATAATATTAGAAACTTTCAGAACTAATAGCAACTCTTCGAAAGTTTTCGAAACTATTAGAAACAATTAGAAGCTATAAGAAACTAAAAGAAACTTTTAGAAACTATTTTAAACTATTACAAACTTTCAGAAACTATTAGAAACTAATAGGAACCATTCTAAAATTTTATTAACTATTAGGAACTATAAAAAAATCAATAGGAGCTATTTGAAAGGTTTAGAAACTATTACAAAATATAAGGAACTTTTAGAAATTATTAGAAACAATTAGAAAATATTAGAAACTGCTAGAAACTATTAGAAACCATTAAAAACTATTAGAAAAATTTGGAAACTTTTAGAAAGTATTAGACACTGTTAGAAAATATTAGAAATTATCAGAAACTATTAGACACTTTTATAAACTATCAGAAACTATTAAAAACATTTATAAATTATTACATACTATAATAAATTATTACATGCCATTAGAAATGTTTAAAAAGTCTTAGAAGGTTTAGAATCTATTACAAACAATAAGAAGCGTTGAGAGACTATTAGAAACTATAAGAAGCAATTAGAAACTTATTAGTTTCTAATAGTTTCTAATAGTTTCAAAAGTTTCTAATAAAGAGTTTCAAATAGTTTCTAATTTTTTTTTAGACTTTCTAAAAGTTTGTAATAATTTTAATAGTTTCTAATAGTTTCTAATTATTTCTAATAGTTTCTAAAAGTTTCGAATAGTTTCTGAAAGTTTCTACTAGTTTCTAATAGTTTCTAAAACTTTCGAATAGTTTCTATAAGTTTCTGAAAGTTTCATTGCTTCTAATAGTCTCTAAAAGAGTCTAAAATTTCGTTTCGTTTCTAAAACTTTCTAATATAATTTTCTAATAGTTTTAATTATTTCTAATAGTTTCTAAATGTTTCTAATAGTTTCTACAAGTTTGTAATAGTTTCTAATAGTTTTTAAACTTTTGAATAGTTCAAAATAGTTTTAGTTTCTAATAGTTTCTAATAATTTCTGCAACTTTCTAATAGTTCCTATTATTTTCCAAATAAAACTAATAGTTTCTAAAAGTTTCTAATAGTTTCTGATTGTTTCGAATAGTTCATATATTTTTAATAGTTTCTAAAAGCCTCTAATAGTTTCTAATAGATTCTATTTTTTTTCTAAGACTTTCTGAAAGTTTGTAAAAGTTTTTTATCAATTTTTATCTAATTTTTTTCTAAGACTTTCTAAAAGTTTTTAAAAGTTTCTTATCAATTCTAATAAATTATAATACTTTCTAATAGTTTCTAAAAACTTTTAATAATTTGTAAAATTCCTATTAGTTTCTAATAGTTTTCAAAAGTTTCGTAAAAGATTATAATATTTTATACTAGTTTCTAAAAGCCCCTATTAGTTTGTAATAGATTATAATATTTTCTAAGACTTTTTAAATTTTATAAATTGTTTCTAATGGTATCTAATAGTTTATTATAGTCTCTAATAGTTTATTAATGTTTTTAAATAGTTTCTAATAGTTTATAAATGTGTCTAATAATTTCTACAACTCTCAAATAGTTCCTACTAGTTTCTAATAGTTTCTCATAGTTTTTAATAATTTCTAATAGTTTCTATTAGTTTCGTATAGTTTCTAAAGGTATCTAAAGGTATAGTTTCTAGAAGTTTCTAATTCTTTCTAAGACTAGTTTCTAAAAGATCCTAATACTTTCTAATAGTTTTTAAATTTTTCAAATAGTTTCTAATTGTTTCTAATAGTTTCTAAAAATTTTTTTAATACTTTTTAGTAGTTTCTAATAATGCCTAAAGGTTTCGTTCCTAAAAGTTTCTACAGCTTTCAAATAGTTTCTAAATCCGTAATAGTTCCCTTTAGTTTCTAATAGTTTCTAAAAGTTTCTAATAGTCTCTAATAGTTTATAAATGTTTTTAAATAGTTTCTAAACATTTATAAAAGTATCTGATAGTTTCTAATACTTTCTAAAATTTTTAAAATTTTTCACATAGTTTCAAAAGTTTCTAATATTTTCTAATTGTTTCTAATAATTATATAATAATTTAATAATATATTATTATAATAATAGCATCTAAATTTTTTAAAATAGTTTCTAAAAGTTTCTGAAATCCTCTAATAGTTGCTTATAGATTATAACTCTTTCTAAGACTTTTTAAAGTTACTAATTGTTTCTAATGATATCTAATAGTCTATTATAGTCTCCAATAGTTTATAAATTTTTAAAAATATTTTCTAATAGTTTATAAATGTGTCTAATATTTTCTGATAATTTCTAATAATTTCTAATAATTTCTAATTGTATCTAATACCTTCTAAAACTTTCGAATATTTTTTATTAGTTTCTAATAGTTTCTAAAAGTTTCTAAAAGTTTCTAATACTAATAGTTTCTAATAGTTTCTAAAAGATTCTAATATTTTCTAATAATTTCTAATTGTTTCTTTTAGTGTCTAATAGCTTCTTATATTCTTTAATAATTTCTAAAACTATTAAAAACTATTAAAAACTTTTAGAAATTATTTGTTTCTAAAAATTTCGAATACTTTCTAAAAGTTTAAAATAGTTTTTATTAGTTTCTAAATGTTTCTAATATCTTCTAATAATTTCTAAAACTTTCTAAAAATTTCGAATACTTCCTTATAGCTTATAATAGTTTCTAATATTTTCTAAAAATTTCTAATAGTTTCCAAAAGTTTTAAATAGTTTCTAACAAATTCTTAAACTTTCAAATAGTTCCTATTAGTTTATAATAGTTTCTAATATTTTCTTTTAGTTTCTAAAACTTTCAAATAATTTCTAATAGTTTCTTATTGTTTCTAATAGTTTCTATGAGATTCTAATTCTTTCTAAGACGTTCTAAAAGTTTTTAAAAAGTCTAATAGTTTGAGAAAGATTATAATAATATCTAATATAATCTAATAACAGTCTCCAATAGCTTCAATTCTTTAAAATAGTTTTTAATTTGTTTATAAAAATGTCTAATAGTTTCTGATAAGTTCTAATAGTTTCTAAAAGTTCCTAAAACTTTCTATAAATTTCTAATAGTTTGTAATAATTTCTCATTGTTTTTTATAATTACTAATGGTTTCTAATAGCTTCTAAAAAATTATTGTAGTTTCTAAAACTTTCGAATATTTTTTTTGGTTTCTTCTTGTTTCTAATAGTTTCAATTTTTTAAAATAGTTTTTAATTTGTTTCTAAATGTGTCTAAATGTTTTTAATGTTTTCTATAAGATTCTATTAATTTCGAATAATTTGTAAACATTTCTAACAGGTTCTAATAGGTTTTAACAGTTTTAATACTTTCTAATAGTTTCATATGTTTTCTAATAGTTTTTAAAAGCCTCTTATAGTTTCTAATAGATTTTAAACTTTTCTAAGACTCTCTAAAATTTCTAATAATTTCTAATGGTTTCTAAAAGCTTCTGATTGTTTCTAACAGTTTACTTTCTAATAGTTTCTTTTCGTTTCAAAAATTTCAAACAGTTTAAATAATTTCCAATAGTGTCTCTTAGTTTCTAATAGTTTCGAATTGTTTCCAAAAATTTTTTAATATTTTTTATAGTTTCTAACAGTTTCTTATAGTTTCTAAAACTTTCGAACAGTTTCTAATAGTTTCTTATTGTTTCTATAAATTTCTAATAGTTACTAAAACTTTCGAATAGTTTCTATTAGTTTCTAATAGTTTATAATAGTTTGTAATACTTTCATTTGGTTTTTAAATCATTCTTATTATTAAATTATTAAATACTATGAGAAACCTTTAGAAAGTAATGTAAACAATTAGAAAGTATTAGAAACTATTAGATGTTATCAGAAACGTTTAGAAACTATTAGAAATAATTAGAAATTTTTAGAAAGTCTTAGAAAGAATTAGAAACTCTTACAGGATTTTAGAAACGTTTAGAAAGTCTTAGAAAATATTATAAACTATTAGAAAGTTTTAGAAACTAATAGAAACTATTAGAAATTAGTAAAAATTATTATAAACTTTTAGAAAGAATAATTTCTAATTGTTAAAAGTTTCTAATAAGTTCTAATAGTTTCTAATAGTTTCTAATTGTGTCTAATAGTTTCTTAAAGTTTCTAATTGTGTCTAATAGTTTCTTAAAGTTTCTAAAGGTTTCTAATTCTTTTCAAGACTTTCTAAACGTTTCTAAAAGTTTCTAATATTTAGTTTTTTTATTGTTTTTAATAGTTTCATATATTTTTTAATAATTTCTAAAAGCCCCCAATAGTTTTTAATAGTTTCTAGATCTTTCTAAGACTTTCTAAAGGTTTAAAATAATTTCAAATAGTTTATAAAAGTTTCTGATGATTTTTAATTTTCTATTACTTTTTAATAGTTCTTTTTCTAAATTTTCTAATATTTTAATAATTTCTAAGACATTCTAAAAGTTTCTAAAAATTTCAAATATTTTCTAAAAGTTTATATTAGTTTCAAATAGATTTTAGTAATTTATAATAGTTCCTATTAGTTTCTAATTCTACAAGTTTCTTAAAACTTTTAATAGTTTCTAAGGTTTTTAATTTTTTAAAGACTTTCTAAATGTTTCCAATAATTTCTAATAGTTTATAAAATAGTGTCTGTTAGTTTCTAATAGTATCTAATAGTATCTAAAATTTCTTTTATAGTTTCTAATAGTTTCTAAAGGCTGTGGTGATCTAACTTATGACTTATTAGTGAGGAGTACCTCTCGTATGAGATCTCCTCTTGGCACTCTGTCTAGGGATTCGTTATTTAAGCCAAATTACCACACAGACATAACACCTATCTACATACATATAGTATAGACTGAAACGAAGTCTTAGTTAAAGGAGAAATTAACTACACATATTTATTACATAATAATATTTACAACTTCCTCCGTAAAACATTCTTGGTGCTTAATGTATATACATCAAACGGATTTAATCCAATTAGAAAAGTATATCAACACAAAGCAAGTGTCCCTAACATACAGACGGTATCATCATTATTACTGCTATATTGCTCAAGTTCTATGCTCGATCTTGGTAAACTTAGCCTTTATAGTTTCTGTGATGGTCTCGGTGGATCACACAGTGTGGGAGTCCTTCTGTTCCAGAAGCTTGTCCCTGTTCCGGCCTTCGAAGCTGTTCTGAGCGTAGCGAAGTCGGAGTTCCCTGTCGTAGATTCCTTGGGATGTCTGCAAGGGGAAGATGACTCTCCCGCGATAAATCGTGGTGGTGAGAGTCCCTGGATCTCGAAGGCCTAGCTGTCAGGTAGTTTGGTGTAGGATGTTGACCAATCCCCTAGTTCCAGCTTTAAGGTAAGTTGGTCTAGTAACAGAAACCAGACTAAAGGCAAAATGATATAAAATGGATAAGTATCCAGGCGAATATCCATAAGCTGATAAGTCCAGATCCAACAGCAACAAATTCAGATCGATGTATAGAAGGTGACGTAGCTTGTACAAATATACATCCAATTTATGGATGGCATTATAAGTCTTGTCATTGTCGGCGAGACCATATGTTGCATCGTGACAATGTTAGACAAACATTTTAATCAATGAAGTATGGGACATGGTATCATTAACAATCATTAAATTTACAGGTACAGTGTATACATATTGTCTTCTCGTTAAAAGAGACATGGGCGAGTTGGAACAACAAACTTCCATCCATATGATGGGATGGCGGCGTGTTGAAGCCCGCGTCAAAAGAAATAATAGAATTCATAATATCAATATAATGGAATATAGGAATTATCAGGATAAGATCAAACCGATCGAATATTTGCGACATAGCGAATGAACAATACAAGTGCAATACTATAATGTCAAAATCATGGTTGCATACTTACTAGTACTCTTGGTATCAGTTGCAGTTAAGTATCACGCCAGTGAAGTACTAAGTCTAGTCATTTCAAGCGTCCACAATCAAGGGATCAGATCTTAAAAGTCATATACTTGCTAATATCCTAGGTTGCAGTTATGTATCATGCTGACGAAGTTCTTAGTCCAGATCCTTCCAGCATTCACGGTTAAGTGATCAGATCATAAAAAACAGATTCTTGCTTGTTCAGGCTATTTATTCGAGTTGGGTGATGATTAGCTGATGATTCAATTGAGTGATTCAAATTGTGTATGTTTTCCCATCAAATGAAAATCACTTTCGATATTGCGGGTTTGACCTTCAACCTTCAAAGTTTATTGGGCTGAGGTGAACATCCTTATTCAGTCCTTGGGGTGAGTTTTCTGTCTAGACAATGCAAAACCAGCAAGGGACGATACTCCGTCTTGCTGTCACCGGGCAAAAGTGAGGGGGGAATTGTATTTTTTCCTCAAGGTTGTTCGGTGGGATGGGTTGACCGCAAATAGCACGCTCTGGAGGTGAGCGAACTGATGAAGGAATGCGATATCACAAGGGAACTCACTCGTGCTGAGCGACTGCGGGGCAACTTGAGGGGAGGGAAAGGAGTTATTTTACAAGGGTTTCCTAGGGCGGATTTACGATGGAAGAAATTTTATAAAGTCCAGCTTCAGATCGTCACAAAGGCTTCTAACAGTTTCTAATAGATTCTAATTCTTTCTAAGACTTTTTAAAAGTTTCTAATTGTTTCTAATGGTATCTAATAGTTCATTATAGCTTCTAATAGTTTATAATGTTTTAAATAGTTTCTAATAGTTTATAAATGTGTCTAATAATTTCTAATAATTTCTAACAGTTTCTAATACTTTCTATAAATTTCTAAATTTTTCGTATAATTTCTAATAGTTTCTAATACTTTCGAATAGCTCCTATTAGTTACAAATAGTTTCTAAAAGTTTCTAATTGTTTCTGATAGTTTCTTAAAGTTTCTAATAGTTTCTAATAGTTTCTAAAACTTTCGAATAGTTCATATTAGATTCTTATAGTTAATAATATTTTCTAATAGTTTAGAACAGTTCTTATTAATTCCTAAAAGTTTCTAATAGATAATAATAAATGTTTCAAATAATGTATAATAATTTATAAAAGTTTCTAATAGTTTCTGGTACTTTGTAAAACTTTAAAATAGTTTCTGGTACTTTGTTAAACTTTAAAATAGTTTCTATTAGTTTCAAATAATTTCTAATAGTATCCAATAGTTTTTTTTATAGTTTCTAATAGTTTCTAAAGGCCTCTAATATTTTCTAATTCCTTCTAAGACTTTTTTAATGTTTCTAATTGTTTCTAATGGTATATAATAGTTTTTTTTATAGTCTCTAATAGTTTATAAATTTTTAAAAATAGTTTTTAATAATTAATAAACGTGTCCAATAGTTTCTGGGAATTTCTAATTATTTCTAAATATATCTAATCATTTCTAATAGTTTTTAATATTTTCGAATTGTTTCTAATAATTTCTAAAAGTGTCTAATATTTTCTAACAGTTTCTAAACCTTTCGAATAGTTATTATTAGTTACTAATAGTTTCTAAATATTTCCAATATTTTCAAATAGTTTCTAAACCTTTCGAATAGTTCCTATTAGTGTCTAATAGTTTCTAAAAATGTCCATTTTTTTTGATAGTTTCAAATAGTTTCTAAAACTTTCGAATAGTTCCTGTTAGTTTCTAATAGTTTTTAAAACCTTCTAATATTTTCAAATAGTTTCTAATGTTTCTTATAGTTTCTAAAAGTTACTAATAGCTTCTAATAGTTTATATTAGTTTCTAACAGTTTCTAATATTCCTAAATAATTTCTAATACTTTCTATTAGTTTCTAAAAGTTTCAAATAATTTCTAATTTTTTTCTGAAAATTGCTAATAGTTTCTAAAACTTTCTAAAATATTCGAATAGTTTCTAAAAGTTTCTAATAGTTTCTATTTTTTTCTAATAGTTTCTAAAAGTTTCTCATTGTTTCTAAAACTTTCGAATAGTTCCTATTAGTTTTTAAGACTTTCTAAAATTTTCGAATAATTTCTAAAACTTTCCAAAAGTTTCTGATAGTATCTAATAAATTATAATACTTTCTAATACTTTCTATTAGTCTCTAATAGTTTTTAGTAATTTCTAAAAATTGCTACGACTTTTGTAAACTTTTGTAAACTTCTGTAATCTTTTGTAAATTTTTTACGAATGTTTTGTAAAGTTTTGTAGGGATTTGATTTTGATATTATTTGGAAATAAATGTAGTACACTACAATCTCCCCAGGAGGTTAACTCGGAATTTGTATTGTAAAATAAAAAAAGGGAAAAAAAAAGAAATATAAAGGTGAGAATCGCCGCGGTCTCCGTGGAGTCCCATTGCATCGCTTACGGGACTACGCAAAGAGCGTTGCGCCGTCCACTTGCTTTGTTTTCCGAACGCCCTGAAAGTAATCCGAAAGTCAATCTCTCCTGATGCGTCAACCGTCAGCGGGGACGTCACCCAATTAGCTACACCAAGGGTTTACAAACGCGCCCAGCCAAATGGCGCCACCGATTTGGTCCGGGGTGACGACTTGAACAGGTTTAACGGTTTTGACCGGTTTTGATCTTTTCCGATTTTTCGTAACCGGCAGACTCTGGAGTTGACCGGACAGATGTGGTCGGATGAGCCCGAGCCTGGTCCAATAGAAAACTTTCAACCGCTTATCTTGAAATGTTGACGCGTGACGGTCTGTCGGGGTGGAAATTTGTTTCATTTTAAGAAAAAATAAATAAATTTAAAGGTTGCGAATCGCCTCGGTCTCCACGGAGTCCATGTTCATCGCTTACGGGATAAAGCGAAGAGCGTAACGCCTTTAACTAGCTCTGTTGTTGTTTTTTTTATTTAGTTTAAATCGATGACCAAACAGTTACTGTCAAAACAACAAAAAATATTATGGGTTAAAGAAATGTAGAGGTTACGAGGGCCGCAGTCACCGCGGAGTCCCCTTGCATTGCTTAAGCCATTTTATTCTATCACAATCTAGCACATTCTACCCCATTCTAGCTCATTGTAGCTGAGTATAGCTCATTCTGTTTAATTCTAATAAATTTTGTTCATATTCATGGTCGTTCCATATGCCTTATGGTAACATATTATAGATCATTCTATATCATTTTTGCACATTTTAGAAAATTCTAGCACATTCTAGCTCATTCTACCTAATTCTAGCTCATTCTAGCTCATTCTGTTTAATTCTAATAAATTTTGTTTATATTCATAGTAGTTCCATATGCCTTATGGTAACATATTATAGATCATTCTATATCATTATTGCACATTTTAGCAAATTCTAGCACATTCTAGCTCATTCTACCTAATTCTAGCTCATTCTCTTTCATTCTAATACATTTTGTTCACATTCATTGTAGTTCCATATGCCTTATGGTAACATTTTCTAGATCATTCTATTTCATTCTAGCACATTCTAGGTCATTCGTCCTAATTCTAGCACATTCTAGCTTATTCTCTTTCATTCTAATATATTTAGTTCATATCTTTTTTAATTCTGTATGTTTTATTGTAACATATTCTAGATCTCTCTATTTCATTCTAGCACATTCTAGCAAATTCTAGCACATTCTAGCTCATTCTACCCAAATCTAGCTCATTCTAGCTCAGTCTCTTTCATTCTAATATATTTAGTTCATATCCATTTTAGTTATGGATGTTTTATTGTAACATATTCTAGATCATCCCATTTCATTCTATTTCATTCTAGCTATTTCTAGCACATTCTAGCTCATTTTAGCTCTTTCTAGCTAAATCTAGTTCGTATCCATTGTAGCTCGATCTGCTATGGTCATTCAAGGTCATTCTGTTTTATTCTAGCTCATTCTCTGCAACTATCCGCTACTCTACGCAATTCCCGCAGATTCCCGCTATTTCCTGAAGATCTCCAAACACGTCCAAAATTCTCCTCAAATATTTCCGCATCTCTCTGCACTTATCCGCACATACCCGCACATACCCGCACATTTTCGGAGCTCTCCAAATATTTCACACTTGTCAGAATATTTCATCACATCATCATCATTATTATCATCATCATCTTCATTATCAACATCATAATCATCACTATCATCATGATCATTATCATCATAATTTTTATCTTCAGATCTAACCCATCCAATTTAACCAATGTTATATTACTTTAAAAAAATAATAAAAAATATCAAAAACAGTAATAATAAAATCGGACTTCAAAATCATCATGTATCTGTCAACATTTCTCCCCACATGTTCGCATTTTTACTCATATTTAGCTCCATTTTACGTCTTGCAGAACATTTCCTAAGCTTTCCGAATCTCTCCGCCAATTTCCGCAACTCCCTGCAATTTATCGCAACTCTCAGCATCTATCCGCTATTGTACGCAATTTTTGCATCTCTCCGCAGATTCCAGCTAATTTCTAAAGATTACTGCTAATTCCCGCAGTTCTCCAAATCTTCCAAACGTCTGCGCATATTTCCGCATATCTACGCTCCTATCCGCATCTCTCTGCACATTTATGCAATTCTTTGCATAGTTTCGCACCTCTCTGCATCTATCCGTAAAATTCCGCAACTTTCAGCAACTTTTCGCATCAACCAGCAGCTATCCAAAACTCTACGAAATGTCCACATCCCTCCGCAGATTCCCGCTAATTCTCGTAGATTCCCGCAAAGTCCCACAGCTCTTAAAATCTTCCACAAATCTGCAAATAGTTCCGCATCTCTATGCAACAATCCGCATCTCTCCATCTGTTTAATTCTAATACAATCTAGGTTAGTATGCCCATTGTAGCTCGATCTGCATTAGTCTAACAAATTCTAGATAATCTCATTTTATTCTAACCCAACCTAGCACATTCCAGCCCATTCTAGCGCAATCTAGCTCAGTCTAGCTCATTCTGTTTCATTCTAATACAATTTGTTCACATCCTTTGTAGCCTTATGGTAACATATTCTAGATCATTCTATTTAATTCTAGCACATTCTAGCTCATTCTACCTAATTCTAGTTCATTCTATCTCATTCTCTTTCATTCTAATATATTTAGTTCATATCTGTTTTAGTTCTGTATGTTTTATTGTAACATATTCTAGATCATTCTATTTCATTCTAGCACAGTCTAGCTAATCCAACACATTCTAGCTCATTCTACCTAATTCTAGCTCATTCTAGCTCAGTCTCTTTCATTCAAATATATTTAGTTCATATCCATTTCAGTTCTGTATGTTTTATTGAAAAAATATTCTAGATCATTCTTTTTCATTCTAGCACATTATAGAAAATTCTAGCGCTTTCTTGCTCATTCTACCTAATTCTAGCTCATTCTCTTTCATTCTAATAAATTTTGTTCACGTCCATTGTAGTTCCATATGCTTTAGGGTAACATTTTCTAGATCATTCTATTTCATTCTAGCACATTCTTGCAAATTCTAGCACATTCTAGCTCATTCTACCTAAATTTAGCTCATTCTAGCTCATTCTCTTTCATTGTAATATATTTAGTTCAAATCCATTTTAGTTCTGTATGTTTTGTTGTAACATATTCTAGATCATTCCATTTCATTATATTTCATTCTAGCTATTTTTAGCACATTCTAGCTGATTTTGCTCTTTCTAGCTAAATCTAGTTCATATCCATTGTTACTCGATCTGGTATGGTTTAACACATTCTAGGTCATTCTGTTTTATTCTAACTCATTCTCTGCAACTATCCGCTATTCTACGCAATACTCGCAGATTCCCGCTAATTTATTTATTTATTTAGGCATTTTTATATGGCGCTTACCTTAAAGCTCTAAGCGCTTAGAAAATGAGGCAGGGCAAGTAGGGTGCATCACAGGTCATCGGCGGACCTAAACAGATGGGTTTTAAGGGACTCAGACCAGTGCTGTTTCTGTGCTATGACGAAGTCGGTAGGCAGACTGAGAGGAAGGATAGAGTTTGTGAGAGTGAATATAGTCAGAGAGCTGAGAGAGTATGAGTTTTTCTATGATATTTGAGAGAAAGGAGAGGTTACTGACGGGGCGGTAATTCTTGAGTGTGTTTGGATCGAGTGAGGGTTTCTTTAGCAGTGGCAGTACTATCGACCGTTTAAAAATGGGAGGAAAGGTGCCAGAGAGAATAGAAGAATTTATGATGAAGGTGAGTCCTGGGAGGAGGACGTCGAGGTGTCAAGAAGCGATTCTTCTGTATGGCTAAATCCTTCACTTCATTCCGTTCAGCAACATAACATACAGCAACAGTCACCAATGCAACAAACATCAACCGGTTTGTGGTAAACAAAAGTTTATTTAGCCACAATTCCCAAACTAAGGTTGATACTTAATTTCTGATCAACAATCGAATCTTTTCAGCACGACTCTTAATTTAATTAACCGCAATTACAAAACTATGGTTGATACTTAATTTCTGATCAACAATCAAATCCTTTCAGCACAACACATAGCAGTATTCAAATCACAACAGTCAATGTAGCACATCCGCCATCTCTCTTCCCTAACAACAACGAAAAACTAACGCGTCACTTCCCACTACTCAATAACGTCACAACACTCTCACACAAACGATACGGCTGCACATAAAATCTCTAACTAACATCTTTTCCCTATCAAACATGACAACAACGCTCTACACATAACAACAGTGATTCTCATACCCTCGAAATATCTCCCCTCTTCCGCTAGATTCTACTCTATGAGTAGAATCTTCCAAAATGAAAAGTCAGGGTTTGGAATCACTGTTGGGTCATACTGACTCATACAGCAAGTAACAATCTCAAACAAGTAATCCTATAAGTATTATATTGATTACAATTATTAATCTAATTACATAGATTTTACACGCATAAACAACAACAAATATCATGGGTTATTTCTATCATATCTAAATAATTACTGTTCATAATAAATCAACGATGAAAATCTTTATAATAGCATAATGATTTTAAAGCAACTAATCATCTGCAACATAAATGATATAAAAAATAAAAAAAATGTTATGTTCACCTCCCAACTCATGGACTTGAAAATTCACTTCCTCCACAAACACATTTTTTTCCTCTCACTATTGTCTTCTCCCTTGATATATTCAATGTCAAAATTGAATTCCTGTAAAATTAATGCCAATCTGGTGACTCTCGAATTACAGAATTTAGCGGTATTTAAATATTTTAATGCTTGGTATTCACATTGAAGAATAAATCTTGCACCCATAAGATAATAAGCCAATTTTTGAATGCCCCATATTATGGCCAAGCATTCCCTTTCTATTGTTGAATAGCGCGTTTCCCTATCCATAAGTTTACGACTTATGTACTTAATGGGATGAAGGATGTTGTTTCTGTTCTGTAAAAGACATGCCCCCATTCCCTTGGTTGAAGCGTCAGTTCTAACTGTAAAAGTTTTGCTGTAGTCTGGTAACATTAAAATAGGTTTACTAGTTAAATACTTTTGTAGTGTGTCTAATGCCAACAGGCATTCGCCAGTCCAAATGATATTATTCGGTTTACCTTTTTGTGTCAGGTCCATCAAGGGTGCCGTAAGTGTAGAAAAGTTAGGTACGAACTTATTGTAATAAGAAATGAGACCCACCAAACTTCTAACTTGTTTCTTGGTCCTTGGGTTCTCTATTGTAAACACTTTATTTAAATTGTTGTCATCCGGTTTTAGTAATCCACCTCCTACCGTGTGTCCCAAAAAATTAATAGACTTCTTCCCCAGCTCGAACTTACTTAATATGAGCTTCCCAGTCCTCTGTATGTATGCAAATGTCATCAAAATATGTCACTACGTGATTTAACTGCCCGAAGAGTTTCCTTATTATCCTGTTAAATTTTGCCGGGGCGGTAGCTAATCCGAACGGCAAATATTTAAATTGATATAATCCCTCTGGCCCCTGAAAAGCAGTATATTCTTTACTAGCGTTATGTATTGGTATCTGCCAGTAGCCCTTAGTTAAGTCTAATTTACTTAAAAATAATGCTTTTGCCATGTGAGCTAGTGTCACATCCTGATTTGGAATAACTTCAGCAACCGTTCTAGTTACAGCATTAAGTCTCCTATAGTCGACACAAGCTCTTAACGAGCCATCTTTCTTCTTTATTAACACTAAAGGTGAAGAATATGGTGAGTTTGATTCTTCTATGATTCCCAGGTCTAACATCACTTTAATTTCTTCCCTTAGCTTTCCCATCATATGGGCTGGGATAATGTATGGTTTTAATGTTATCGGTTTTTTATCTAACAGTTCAATTTTATGTTCTCCTATTGACGATTTTCCGGGAATATCAGAAATTACTCCTTGAAATTCACGTAAAATCTTCTTTATTTCTTCCATCTGTTTATCATTCAATTCCTCATTAATGTCTACCTCCATGGATTCAGCTACATTGATTGTCGGTACATTCAGCTCTTACTCGTCTGTGTTTGTGCTGTCCTCCGCTATCACCACGGCCACCCCACCATGGTTAACGTTAATTTTTTTCTCCACTTTATTAATAGTTGATCCCTCTCAGTCAAAATACTTGACAATCCTATTGAGATGATAAACTTTCTTCTTCTGTCCTCTTTTAACCTCAACATTTAATGTTGATATAATTCTAGTTTCTTCATACGGTCCCTCTGAATTCAATGTCAACTTGTTTCCTTTCCTTGGCTTAAGCACTAATACTTTCTCGCCTATTTGAATGTCTTTGACAACTGCATTGCGGTCATAATATAATTTATGTTTTGCTGTCTTAGCTTTTGTGTTGGCTTGGGCCTCCTCCAAACCGGTTTTCAATCTATTCCCCAGGTAATAATGTATTCGTAAATGGTTTTTTTTTCTTCATCAATATTTTCCTTTGTAAATAACGTTTTTAGAATGGACATGGGGCTTCTCACTTTTCTACCAAACATCAATTCATATGGTGAAATCAACGTGTTCTCATTGGGAACTTCCCTGTAGGCAAAAAGTATGACCAGTAAAACAATATCCCAGTTTTCAGGTTCATTTTTAGCCACTTTTCTTAACATGTTTTTTAAAGTGCCATGTAACCTTTCCACCATTCCGTTCGATTGAGGATGGTATATTGACGAATGATTGGTGCTAATATTAAGGAGTTCACACTCCTGCCCGTATAACTCCGACGAAAATGGAGGCCCATTATCTGACAAGATTACCCCAGGAAAACCCATTCTTGTAAAGATAGTAACTAGTGCTTCACATACGTCTTTTGTTGTCACATTTTTCAATGGAACTGCCTCGGGCCACCGGTTTGCCATATCAATTAATGTAAGTATATATCTATTTTTCTTAGTGCTCATTTGTAGGGGTCCAACAATGTCTATTGCCACTTTTTGGAAAGGTACCCCAATGACTTGCATCTGTCCTAGCTCTATGGGTTTAAATGTACCAGGAGGTCGAGCTTTCTGGCATGTAGGACATGTTTTAACATAGTTGGTGATCTCTTTGTTCATTTTCGGCCAAAAGGTCACCAACTATGTGATGTGAGCTGATGTTAGCTGAGGTGAGTTGAGGTGAGCTGAGTTGAGCTGAGGTGAACTGTAGTGAGCTGAGGTGAGTTGAAGTGAGTAGAGGTGAGTTGAGGTAAGTTGAGGTGAGCTGTGATGAGTAGAGGTGAGTTGAGGCTATCTGAGGTGAGCTGATGTGATCTGATGTGAGCTTAGGTGAGTTGAGGTGAGTTGAAGTGAGTTGAAGTGAGCGTACGTTAACTGAGTTGAGATGAGGTGAACTGTAGTGAGCGGAGGTGAGTTGAAGTGAGTAGAGGTGAGTTGAGATGAGGTGAGCTGAGGAGAGTTTAAGTAGTTGAGGTTAGTTGATTTGAATTGTGTTGAGATGAGCTGAGGTGACCTCAGGTGAGTTGAGGTTAGTTGATGTTAGATGAGGTGAGTTGTGGTGAGTTGAGGTTATTTAATGTGAGCAGAGATGATCTGAGTTGAGCTGAGGTGAGTTTAGTTTGGCTGAGAGTAGTTAAGGGGAGCTGAGGTGAGTTGAATTGAGTTGAGATGAGTTGAGGTGAGTTGAGGTGAGCTGAGGTAAGCTGAGGTGAGCTTAGGTGAGCAGAGGTGAGCTGAGGTGAGCTGAAGTGAGTGGAGGTGAGCTGTGCTGAGTTGAGGTGAGTTGAGGCTATCTGAGGTGAGCTGATGTGAGCTGATGTGAGCTGAGGTGAGTTGAGGTGAGTTGATTTGAGCTGAGGTGAGCTGAGTTGAGCTGAAGTGAGCTGTAGTGAGCGGAGGTGAGTTGAAGTGAGTAGAGGTGAGTTGAGGTGAGCTGTGCTGAGTTGAGGTGAGTTGAGGCTATCTGAGGTGAGCTGATGTGAGCTGAGGTGAGCTGATGTGAGTTGAAGTGAGCTGACGTGAGCTGAGTTGAGCTGAGGTGAACTGTAGTGAGCTGAGGTGAGTTGAAGTGAGTGGAGCTGAGTTAAGGTGAGTTAAGGTGAGCTGAGGTGAGCTGAGGTGAGCTGAGATGAGTTTAGTTGGGCTGAGAGGAGTTAAGGGGAGCTGAGGTGAGTTGAATTGAGTTGAGTTGAGGTGAGTTAAGGTGAGCTGAGGTAAGCTGAGGTGAGCAGAGATGAGCGGAGGTGAGCTGAGGTGAATAGAGGTGAGCTGTGCTGAGTTGAAGTGAGTTGAGGCTATCTGAGGTGAGCTGATGTGAGCTGATGTGAGCTGAGGTGAGTTGAGGTGAGTAGAATTGAGCTGAGGTGAGCTGAGTTAAGCTGAAGTGAGTTGTAGTGAGCTGAGGTGAGTTGAAGTGAGTAGAGGTGAGTTGAGGTGAGTTGAGGTGAGCTGTGCTGAGTTGAGGTGATTTGAGGCTATCTGAGGTGAGCTGATTTGAGCTGAAATGAGCTGAGTTGAGTTAATGTGAGTTGAAGTGAGCTGACGTGAGATGAGTTGAGCTGAGGTGAACTGTAGTGAGCTGAGGTGAGAAGAAGTGAGTAGAGCAGAGTTGAGATTTAGTTGAGGTGAGCTGAAGTGAGCTGAGGTGAGCTGAGATGAGTTGAGATGAGTTGCGGTGAGCTGAGAAGAGTTTAAGTAGTTGCGGTTAGTTGAGTTGAATTGAGTTGAGGTGAGCTGAGATGACCTCATGTAAGTTGAGGTGACCTGAAATGAATTGATGTGAACTATGGTGAGCATAGGCTAGTTAAGGTGAGCTGATGTTAGCTAAGCTGAGGTGAGTTAAGGTGAGTTGAGGTGAGTTGAGGAGAATTTAAGTAGTTGAGTTGAATTGAGTTGATGTGAGCTGAGATGACCTCAGGTGAGTTAAGGTTAGTTGACATTAGATGAGGTGATTTGTGGTGAGTTGAGATTATTTAAGGTGAGCTGCTGTGAGCTGAGGTGAGCTGAATTGAGGTGAGGTTAGTTGAGGTGAGTTGAGGTGAGCTGATGTGAGTTGAGGTGAGTTAAGATGATTTGATTTGAGTTGAGGTGAGTTTAGGTGAGTTAAGGTGATTTGAGGTGTGTTTAGTTGTGCTGGGGTTAGATTAGTTGGGCTGAGATGAGTTAAGCTGAGCTGAGGTGAGTTGAATTTAGTTGAGATGAGTTGAGGTGAGCTGAGGTGAGCTGAGGTAAGCTGAGGTGAGCTGAGATGTGCTGAGGTAAGCTGAGGTGAGCAGAGGTGAGCAGAGGTGAGCTGATGTGAGTTGAGGAGAGTTAAGGTGAGTTAAATTGAGCTGAAGTGAGCTGAGTTGAGCTGAGGTGAACTGAGATGAAATGAGGTGAGTTAAAGTGACCTGAGGTGAGCTGTGGTGAGCTGAGGTTTGCTGTAGTGAGCTGAGGTGATTTGAGGTGAGTAGAGGTGAGTTGAGGTGAGTTGAGGTGAGCTGTGATGAGTAGAGATGAGTTGAGGCTATCTGAGGTGAGCTGATGTGATCTGATGTGAGCTTAGGTGAGTTGAGGTGAGTTGAAGTGAGTTGAAGTGAGCGTACGTTAACTGAGTTGAGATGAGGTGAACTGTAGTGAGCGGAGGTGAGTTGAAGTGAGTAGAGGTGAGTTGAGGTGAGTTGAGGTGAGCTGAGGTGAGCAGAGGTGAGCTGAGGTGAGTAGAGGTGAGCTGTGCTGAGTTGAGGTGAGTTGAGGCTATCTGAGGTGAGCTGATGTGAGCTGATGTGAGCTGAGGTGAGTTGAGGTGAGTTGAATTGAGTTAGGTGAGCTAAGTTGAGCTGAAGTGAGCTGTAGTGAGCTGTAGTGAGCTGAGGTGAGTTGAAGTGAGTAGAGGTGAGTTGAGGTGAGCTGTGCTGATTTGAGGTTGGTTGAGGCTATCTGAGGTGAAGAACTGATGTGAGCTGAGGTGAGTTGATGTGAATAGAGTTAAGGTGAGTTTAGGTGAGCTGAGGTGAGCTTAGATGAGTTGAGATGAGTTGAGGTGAGTTGAGGAGAGTTTAAGTAGTTGAGGTTAGTTGATTTGAATTAAGTTGAGGTGAGCTGAGGTGACCTCAGGTGAGTTGAGGTTAGTTGATGTTAGATGAGGTGAGTTGTGGTGAGTTGAGGTTATTTAATGTGAGCAGAGATGATCTGAGTTGAGCTGAGGTGAGTTTAGTTGGGCTGAGAGGAGTTAAGGAGAGCTGAGGTGTGTTGAATTGAGTTGAGATGAGTTGAGGTGATTTGAGGTGAGCTGATGTAAGCTGAGGTGAGCTGAGATGAGCAGAGGTGAGCTGAGGTGAGCTGAGGTTAGTAGAGGTGAGCTGTGCCGAGTTGAGATTAGTTGAGGCTATCTGAGGTGAGCTGAGGTGAGTTGAGGTGAGTTGAATTGAGCTGAGGTGAGCTGAGTTGAGCTGAAGTGAGCTGTAGTGAGCTGAGGTGAGTTGAAGTGAGTAGAGGTGAGTTGAGGTGAGCTGTGCTGAGTTGAGGTGAGTTGAGGCTCTCTGAGGTGAGCTGATGTGAGCTGAGGTGAGTTGATATGAGTTGAAGTGAGCTGATGTGAGCTCAGTTGAGCTGAGGTGAACTGTAGTGACTTGAGGTTAGTTGAAGTGAGTAGAGCTGAGTTGAGGTGAGTTGAGGTGAGCTGAGATGAGCTGAGGTGAGCTGAGATGAGTTTAGTTGGGCTGAGAGGAGTTAAGGGGAGCTGAGGTGAGTTGAATTGAGTTGAGTTTAGGTGAGTTAAGGTGAGCTGAGGTAAGCTGAGGTGAGCTCAGGTAAGCTGAGGTGAAAAGAGGTGAGCTGAGGTGAGCTGAGGTGAGTAGAGGTGAGCTGTTCTGAGTTGAGGTGAGTTGAGGCTATCTGAGGTGAGCTTATGTGAGCTGATGTGAGCTGAGGTGAGTTGAGGTGAGTTAAATTGAGCTGAGGTGAGCTGAGTTGAGCTGAAGTGAGCTGTAGTGAGCTGAGGTGAGTTGAAGTGATTAGAGCTGAGTTGAGGTGAGTTTTGGTGAGTTAGGTGAGCAGAAGTGAGCTGAGATGAGTTTAGTTGGGCTGAGAGGAGTTAATGGGAGCTGAGGTTGAGTTGAATTGAGTTGAGTTGAGGTGAGTTAAGGTGAGTTGAGGTAAGCTGAGGTGAGCTGAGGTAAGGTGAAGTGAGCAGAGATGAGCTGAGGTGAGCTGAGTTGAGTAGTGGTGAGCTGTGTTGAGTTGAGGTGAGTTGAGGCTATCGGAGTTGAGCTGATGTGAGCTGAGGTGAGTTGAGGTGAGTTTAATTGAGCTGAGGTGAGCTGAGTTGAGCTGAAGTGAGCTGTAGTGAGCTGATGTGAGTTGAAGTGAGTAGAGGTGAGTTGAGGTGAGTTGAGGTGAGCTGTGCTGAGTTGAGGTTTTTTGAGGCTATCTGACGTGAGCTGATGTGAGCTGATGTGTGCTGAGGTGAGTTGAGGTGAGTTTAATTAAGCTGAGGTGAGCTGAGTTGAGCTGAAGTGAGCTGTAGTGAGCTGATGTGAGTTGAAGTGAGTAGAGGTGAGTTGAGGTGAGTTGAGGTGAGCTGTGCTGAGTTGAGGTGATTTGAGGCTATCTGAGGTGAGCTGATGTGAGCTGATGTGAGCTGAGGTGAGTTTATGTGAGTTGAATTGAGCTTAGGTGAGCTAAGTTGAGCTGAAGTGAGCTGTAGTGAGCTGTAGTGGGCTGAGGTAAGTTGAAGTGAGTAGAGGTGAGTTGAGGTGAGTTGGGGTGAGCTGTGCTGAGTTGAGGTGAGTTGAGGCTATCTGAGGTGAACTGATGTGAGCTGAGGTGAGTTAATGTGAGTTGAAGTTAGCTGACGTGAGCTGAGTTGAGCTGAGGTGAACTGTAGTGTGCTGAGATGAGTTGAAGTGAGTAGAGCTGAGTTGAGGTGAGTTGAGGTGAGCTGACGTGAGCTTAGATGAGTTGAGATGAGTTGAGGTGAGTTGAGGAGAGTTTAAGTAGTTGAGGTTAGTTGATTTGAATTGAGTTGAGGTGAGCTGAGGTGACCTCAGGTGAGTTGAGGTTAGTTGATGTTAGATGAGATGAGTTGTGGTGAGTTGAGGTTATTTAATGTGAGCAGAGATGATCTGAGTTGAGCTGAGGTGAGTTTAGTTGGGCTGAGAGGAGTTAAGGGGAGCTGAGGTGAAAAGAGGTGAGCTGAGGTGAGCTGAGGTGAGTAGAGGTGAGCGTTTCTGAGTTGAGGTGAGTTGAGGCTATCTGAGGAGCTTATGTGAGCTGATGTGAGCTGAGGTGAGTTGAGGTGAGTGAATTGAGCTGAGGTGAGCTGAGTTGAGCTGAAGTGAGCTGTAGTGAGCTGAGGTGAGTTGAAGTGATTAGAGCTGAGTTGAGGTGAGTTTAGGTGAGTTAGGTGAGCAGAGGTGAGCTGAGATGAGTTTAATTGGGCTGAGAGGAGTTAATGGGAGCTGAGGTTTAGTTGAATTGACTTGAGGTGAGTTAAGGTGAGTTGAGGTAAGCTGAGGTGAGCTGAGGTAAGGTGAAGTGAGTAGAGATGAGCTGAGGTGAGCTGAGGTGAGTAGTGGTGAGCTGTGTTGAGTTGGGGTGAGTTGAGGCTATCGGAGTTGAGCTGATGTGAGCTGATGTGAGCTGAGGTGAGTTGAGGTGAGTTTAATTGAGCTGAGGTGAGCTGAGTTGAGCTGAAGTGAGCTGTAGTGAGCTGATGTGAGTTGAAGTGAGTAGAGGTGAGTTGAGGTGAGTTGAGGTGAGCTGTGCTGAGTTGAGGTGATTTGAGGCTATCTGAGGTGAGCTGATGTGAGCTGATGTGAGCTGAGGTGAGTTGAGGTGAGTTTAATTGAGCTGAGGTGAGCTGAGTTGAGCTGAAGTGAGCTGTAGTGAGCTGATGTGAGTTGAAGTGAGTAGAGGTGAGTTGAGGTGAGTTGAGGTGAGCTGTGCTGAGTTGAGGTGATTTGAGGCTATCTGAGAAGCTGTAGTGAGCTGATGTGAGTTGAAGTGAGTAGAGGTGAGTTGAGGTGAGTTGAGGTGAGCTGTGCTGAGTTGAGGTGATTTGAGGCTATCTGAGGTGAGCTGATGTGAGCTGATGTGAGCTGAGATGAGTTTATGTGAGTTGAATTGAGCTTAGGTGAGCTAAGTTGAGCTGAAGTGAGCTGTAGTGAGCTGTAGTGAGCTGAGGTGAGTTGAAGTGAGTAGAGGTGATTTTAGGTGAGCTGTGCTGAGTTAAGGTGAGTTGAGGCTATCTGAGGTGAACTGATGTGAGCTGAGGTGAGCTGAGGTGAGCTGTAGTGAGCTGAGTCGAGTTGAAGTGAGTAGAGATGAGTTTAGGTGAGTTGAGGTTAGCTGTGATGAGTAGAGATGAGTTGAGGCTATCTGAGGTGAGCTGATGTGATCTGATGTGAGCTGAGGTGAGTTGAGGTGAGTTGAAGTGAGCGTACGTTAACTGAGTTGAGCTGAGATGAACTGTAGTGAGCGGAGGTGAGTTGAAGTGAGTAGAGGTGAGTTGAGGTGAGTTGAGGTGAGCTGAGGTGAGCAGATGTGAGCTGAGGTGAGTAGAGGTGAGCTGTGCTGAGTTGAGGTGAGTTGAGGCTATCTGAGGTGAGCTGATGTGAGCTGATGTGAGCTGATGTGAGCTGAGGTGAGTTGAGGTGAGTTGAATTGAGTTAGGTGAGCTAAGTTGAGCTGAAGTGAGCTGTAGTGAGCTGTAGTGAGCTGATGTGAGTTGAAGTGAGTAGAGGTGAGTTGAGGTGAGCTGTGCTGAGTTGAGGTGAGTTGAGGCTATCTGAGGTGAACTGATGTGAGCTGATGTGAGTTGATGTGAGTTGAAGTTGGCTGACGTGAGCTGAGTTGAGCTGAGGTGAACTCTAGTGAGCTGAGGTGAGTTGAAGTGAGTAGAGCTGAGTTGAGGTGAGTTGAGGTGAGCTGAGGTGAGCTTAGATGAGCTGAGATGAGTTGAGGTGAGTTGAGGAGAGTTTAAGTAGTTGAGGTTAGTTGATTTGAATTGAGTTGAGGTGAGCTGAGGTGACTTCAGGTGAGTTGAGGTTAGTTGATGTTAGATGAGGTGAGTTGTGGTGAGTTGAGGTTATTTAATGTGAGCAGAGATGATCTGAGTTGAGCTGAGGTGAGTTTAGTTGGGCTGAGAGGAGTTAAGGTGAGCTGAGGTAAGTTGAATTGAGTTGAGATGAGTTGAGGTGAGTTGAGGTGAGCTGAGGTAAGCTGAGGTGAGCTGAGATGAGCAGAGGTGAGCTGAGGTGAGCTGAGGTTAGTAGAGGTGAGCTGTGCTGAGTTGAGATTAGTTGAGGCTATCTGAGGTGAGCTGAGGTGAGTTGAGGTGAGTTGAATTGAGCTGTAGTGAGCTGAGGTGAGTTTAAGTGAGTAGAGGTGAGTTGAGGTGAGCTGTGCTGAGTTGAGGTGAGTTGAGGCTCTCTGAGGTGAGCTGATGTGAGCTGAGGTTAGTTGATATGAGTTGAAGTGAGCTGATGTGAGCTCAGTTGAGCTGAGGTGAACTGTAGTGAGCTGAGGTTAGTTGAAGTGAGTAGAGCTGAGTTGAGGTGAGTTGAGGTGAGCTGAGATGAGCTGAGGTGAGCTGAGATGAGTTTAGTTGGGCTGAGAGGAGTTAAGGGGAGCTGAGGTGAGTTGAATTGATTTGAGTTTAGGTGAGTTAAGGTGAGCTGATGTAAGCTGAGGTGAGCTGAGGTAAGCTGAGGTGAAAAGAGGTGAGCTGAGGTGAGCTGAGGTGAGTAGAGGTGAGCGTTTCTGAGTTGAGGTGAGTTGAGGCTATCTGAGGAGCTTATGTGAGCTGATGTGAGCTGAGGTGAGTTGAGGTGAGTTGAATTGAGCTGAGGTGAGCTGAGTTGAGCTGAAGTGAGCTGTAGTGAGCTGAGGTGAGTTGAAGTGATAAGGGCTGAGTTGAGGTGAGATAAGGTGAGTTAGGTGAGCAGAGGTGAGCTGAGATGAGTTTAGTTGGGCTGAGGTTGAGTTGAATTTAGTTGAGTTGAGGTGAGTTAAGGTGAGTTGAGGTAAGCTGAGGTGAGCTGAGGTAAGGTGAAGTGAGCAGAGATGAGCTGAGTTGAGCTGAGGTGAGTAGTGGTGAGCTGTGTTGAGTTGAGGTGAGTTGAGGCTATCGGAGTTGAGCTGATGTGAGCTGATGTGAGCTGAGGTGAGTTGAGGTGAGTTTAATTGGGCTGAGGTGAGCTGAGTTGAGTTGAGGTGAGTTGAATTGAGCTGAGGTGAGCTGAGTTGAGCTGAAGTGAGCTGTAGTGAGCTGAGGTGAGTTGAAGTGATAAGGGCTGAGTTGAGGTGAGATAAGGTGAGTTAGTGAGCAGAGGTGAGCTGAGATGAGTTTAGTTGGGCTGAGAGGAGTTAATGGGAGCTGAGGTTGAGTTGAATTGAGTTGAGTTGAGGTGAGTTAAGGTGAGTTGAGGTAAGCTGAGGTGAGCTGAGGTAAAGTGAAGTGAGCAGAGATGAGCTGAGGTGAGCTGAGGTGAGTAGTGGTGAGCTGTGTTGAGTTGAGGTGAGTTGAGGCTATCGGAGTTGAGCTGATGTGAGCTGATGTGAGCTGAGGTGATTTGAGGTGAGTTTAATTGGGCTGAGGTGAGCTGAGTTGAGCTGAAGTGAGCTGTAGTGAGCTGATGTGAGTTGAAGTGAGTAGAGGTGAGGTGAGTTGAGGTGAGCTGTGCTGAGTTGAGGTGATTTGAGGCTATGTGAGGTGAGCTGTTGTGAGCTGATGTGAGCTGAGGTGAGTTGAGGTGAGTTTAATTGAGCTGAGGTGAGCTGAGTTGAGCTGAAGTGAGCTGTAGTGAGCTGATGTGAGTTGAAGTGAGTAGAGGTGAGTTGAGGTGAGTAGGTGAGCTGAGTTGAGCTGAAGTGAGCTGTAGTGAGCTGATGTGAGTTGAAGTGAGTAGAGGTGAGTTGAGGTGAGTTGAGGTGAGCTGTGCTGAGTTGAGGTGATTTGAGGCTATCTGAGGTGAGCCGATGTGAGCTGATGTGAGCTGAGGTGAGTTGAGATGAGTTTAATTGAGCTGAGGTGAGCTGAGTTGAGCTGAAGTGAGCTGTAGTGAGCTGATGTG
This sequence comes from Lymnaea stagnalis, assembly GCA_964033795.1. Taxonomy (NCBI): domain Eukaryota; kingdom Metazoa; phylum Mollusca; class Gastropoda; family Lymnaeidae; genus Lymnaea; species Lymnaea stagnalis. The sequence goes on from CAXITT010000285.1 coordinate 931,818, forward strand.
AGTTGAAATGAGTAGAGGTGAGTTGAGGTGAGTTGAGGTGAGCTGTGCTGAGTTGAGGTGATTTGAGGCTATCTGAGGTGAGCCGATGTGAGCTGATGTGAGCTGAGGTGAGTTGATTTGAGTTGAAGTGAGCTGACGTGAGATGAGTTGAGCTGAGGTGAACTGTAGTGAGCTGAGGTGAGTTGAAGTGAGTAGAGCAGAGTTGAGGTGAGTTGAGGTGAGCTGAAGTGAGCTGAGGTGAGCTAAGATGAGTTGAGATGAGTTGAGATGCGCTGAGAAGAGTTTAAGTAGTTGAGGTTAGTTGAGTTGAATTGAGTTGAGGTGAGCTGAGATGACCTCAGGTAAGTTGAGGTGACCTGAAATGAATTGAGGTGAACTATGGTGAGCTGAGGTGAGTTAAGGTGAGCTGATGTGAGCTAAGCTGAGTTGAGTTAAGGTGAGTTGAGGTGAGTTGACGAGAGTTTATGTAGAAGAGATGAATTGAGGTGAGGTGAGCTGAGATGGCCTCAGGTGAGTTAAGGTAATTTGACATTAGATGAGGTGATTTTTGGTGATTTGAGATTATTTAAGGTGAGCTTATGTGAGCTGAGCTGAGGTGATGTTAGTTGAGGTGAGTTGAGGTCTATTGTCTGACTGTCTGTCTTTCTGACTGTCTGCCTGTCTGACTGTCTGTATAATTGTCTGTCTGACCTCGTGCCTAACTGTCTGTCTCTCTGACTGTCTTTCTGTCTGACTGTCTGTCTGTCTGACTGACTGTTTGTCTGTCTGACTGTCTGTTTGTCTGTCTGAAAGGCTGTCTGTCTGTATGAATTTCGGACTGTCCTATCTGTCTGTCTGACTGTCTGTCTGTCTGACTTTCTGTCTGTCTGACTGTCTGTCTGACTGTCTGTTTGTCTGTCTGACTCTCTGTCTGTCTGTCTGTCTGACTGTCTGACTGTCTGACTGTCTGTTTGTCTGTCTGTCTGACTGTCTGTCTGCTGTTGACTGTCTGTCTGTTTGTCTGACTGTCTGTCTGACTGTTTATCTGTCTGTCTGTCTGACTGTCTATCTGTTTGTCTGTCTGTCTGACTGTCTGTCTCTCTGAATGTCTGTCTGTTTGACTGTCTTTCTGTCTGCCTGACTGTCTGTATCTCTGTCTGTCTGACTGTCTGTATGTCTGACTGTCTGTCTGTCTGACTGTATGTTTGTCTGACTGTCTGACTGCCTTACTGTCTGTCTGACTATCTGTCTGTCAGACTGTCTGTCTGTCTGTCAGACTGTCTGTCTGTTTGTCTGTCTGACTGTATGTTTGTCTAACTGTCTGTCTTTCTAACTGTTTTACTGTCTGTCTGACTGTCTGTCTGTCTAATGTCTGTCTGCTGTCTGACTGTCTGTCTTTGTGTGTCTGACTGTCTGTCTGACTGTCTATATGTCTGTCTTTCTGACTGTCTATCTGTTTGTCTGTCTGACTGTCGGACTGTCTGTCAGTATGTATGTCTGTCTGTTTGACTGTCTGTCTGTCTGACTGTCTGTCTGTCTAAATGTCTGTCTGTCTGACTGTCTGTCTGTTTGTCTGACTGTCTATTTGTCTGACTGTCTGACTGTATGTCTGTTTGTCTGACTGTCTGTCTGACTGTCTATCTGTCTGTCTGACTGTCTATTTGTTTGTCTGTCTGTCTGACTGTCTGTTTGTCTGACTGTCTGCATGTCTGTCTGACTGTCTGTCTGAATGTCTGTCTGTATGACGGTCTGTCTGTCTGTCTCTCTGACTGTATGTCTGTCTGACTGTCTGTCTGTCTGACTTTCTTTCTGTCTGACTGTCTGTCTGACCTCTTGCCTAACTGTCTGTCTGTCTGACTGTCTTTCTGTCTGACTGTCTGACAGTCTGTCTGACTGTTTGTCTGTCTGACTGTCTGTCTGTCTGACTCTCTGTCTGACAGGCTGTCTGTCTGTCTGACTTCGGACTGTCTGTCTGTCTGTCTGCTGTCTGTCTGACTGTCTGTCTGTCTGTCTGTCTGTTTGTCTGACTTTCTGTCTGTATGTCTGACTGTCTGATTGTATGTCTGTCTGACTGTCGGTCTGTCTGTCTGTCTTACTGTCTGTCTGATTGTCTGTCTGACCACGTGTCTAACTATCTGTCTGTCTGACTTTCTGTCTGACTGTCTGTCTGTTTGACTGTTTGTCTATCTGACTGTCTGTCTGTCTGTCTGACTGTCTGTCTGTCTGTCTGACTGTCTGTCTGTCTGACTTTATGTCTGTCTGTCTGTCTGTCTGATGTCTGTCTGTCTGTCTGACTGCCTGTCTGCCTGACTGTCTGTTTGTCTGACTGTCTGTCTGTCTGACTGTCTGACTGACTGTCTGTCTGTCTGTCTGACTGCCTGTCTGTCTGCCTGTCTGTCTGTCTGACTCACTGTCTGTCTGTCTGTCTGTCTGCTGTCTGTCGGTCGACTGTCTCTATGTCTGTCTGTCTGTCTGTCTGTCTGACTGTCTGTCTGTCTGTATGTCTGACTGTCTGTCTGTCTGACTGTCTGTCTGTCTTTCTGTCTGTCTGACTGTCTGACTGTCTGGCTGTCTGCCTGTCTGTCTGTCTATCTGACTGTCTGGCTTTCTGTCTGCCTTGCTGTTTGTCTGCCTTGTTGTCTGTCTGTCTGACTGTCTGTCTGTCTGACTGTCTGTCTGACTGAAGTCCGTCTGTCTGACTGTCTGTCTGTCTGACTGTCTGACTGTCTGTCTCTATGTCTGTCTGTCTGTCTGTCTGACTGTCTGTCTATCTGTATGTCAGACTGTCTGTCTGTCTGAATGTCTGTCTGACTTTCTGTCTGTCTGACTGTCTGACTGTCTGCCTGTCTGCCTGTCTATCTGACTGTCTGACTGTATGTGTATCAGGCTGTCTGTCTGACTGTCTGTCTATCTGTCTGTCTGACTGTCTGTCTGTCTGACTGTCTGTCTGACTGTCTGTATGTCTGACTGTCTGACTGTATGTTTGTCTGACTGTCTGTCTGACTGTCTGTCTGTTTGTCTGACTGTCTGTCTGACTGTCTATCTGTCTGTCTGTTTGTCTGTCTGATTGTCTGTTTGTCTGATGTCTGTCTGCTGTCTGACTGTTTGTCTGTTTCTCTGTCTGACTGACTGTTTGACTGTCTGACTGTATGTCTGTCTGTCTGACTGCCTGACTGTATGTTTGTCTGACTGTCTGGCTGTCTGTCAGTCTGTCTGACTGTCTGTCTAACTGGCTGACTGTCTGTCTTTCTGTCTGCTGTTGACTGTCTGTTTGTATGACTGTCTGTCTGACTGTTTATCTGTCTGTCTGTCTGACTGTCTATCTGTTTGTCTGTCTGTCTGTCTGTCTGACTGTCTGTCTCTCTCACTCTCTGTCTGTCTGACTTTGTTTCTGTCTGCCTGACTGTCTGTATCTATGTCTGTCTGACTGTCTGTATGTCTGACTGTCTAACTAAATATTTGTCTGACTGTCTGTCTATCTGCCTGTCTGTCTGACTGTATGTCTGTCTGCCTGCCTATCTGTATGTCTGTCTGTCTGACTGTATGTTTGTCTGACGGTCTGGCTGTCTGTCAGTCTGTCTGACTGTCTGTCTAACTGTCTTTCTGTCTATTTGTCTGACTGTCTGTCTGATTGTCTGTCTGACTGTTTATCTTTCTGTCTGTCAGACTGTCTATCTGTTTGTCTGTCTGTCTGACTGTCTGTCTCTCTGACTGTCTGTCTGACTGTGTTTCTGTCTGTCTGACTGTCTGTATCTCTGTCTGTCTGACTGTCTGTTTGTCTGACTGTCTGATTGTATGTTTGTCTGACTGTCTGTCTATCTGTCTGTCTGTCTGACTGTATGTCTGTCTGCCTGTCTGTCTGTCTGACTGTCTGTCTGTCTGCCTGACTGTCTGTATGTCTGTCTGTCTGTATGTCTGACTGCATGTTTGTCTGACTGTCTGACTGTCTGACTGTCCGTCTGTCTGACTGTCTCTCTATCTGCTGTCTGTCTACTCTCTGACTGTCTGTCTGTTTGTCTGACTGTCTTTCTGACTGTCTCTCTGTCTGTCTGCTTGTCTGTCTGACTGTCTGTCTGACTGTCTGTCTGTATATCTGACTGTCTGATTGTATGTCTGTCTGACTGTCTGTCTGTCTGTCTGTGTTTCTGTCTGTATGACTGTCTTTATCTCTGTCTGTCTGACTGTCTGTTTGTCTGACTGTCTGTCTGTCTGTCTCTCTGAATGTCTGTCTATCTGTCTGTCTGTCTGACTGTATGTCTGTCTGCCTGTCTGTCTGTCTGACTGTCTGTCTGTCTGCCTGACTGTCTGTATGTCTGTCTGTCTGTATGTCTGAATGTATGTTTGTCTGACTGTCTGACTGTCTGACTGTCTGACTGTCTGTCTGTCTGACTGTCTCTCTGTCTGCTGTCTGTCTACTCTCTGACTGTCTGTGTGTTTGTCTGACTGTCTTTCTGACTGTCTATCTGTCTGTCTGCTTGTCTGTCTGACTGTCTGTCTGACTGTCTGTCTGACTGTCTGTCTGACTGTCTGTCTGACTGTCTGTCTGTATGACTGACGGTCTGATTGTATGTCTGTCTGACTGTCTGTCTGTCTGTCTTACTGTCTGTCTGATTGTCTGTCTGACCTCGTGTCTGACTATCTGTCTGTCTGACTTTCTGTCTGTCTGACTTTCTGTCTGTATGTCTGACTGTCTGATTGTCTGTTTGACTTTCTGTCTGACTGTCTGTCTGTCTGACTGTCTGTCTTTCTGACGGTATGTCTTTCTGTCTGATGTCTGTCTGTCTGACTGACTGCCTGTCTGCCTGACTGTCTGTTTGTCTGATTGTCTGTTTGTCTGACTGTCTGTCTTTCTGTCTGACTGACTGACTGTCTGTCTGACTGCCAGTCTGTCTAACTGTCTGTCTGCCAGACTCACTGACTGTCTGTCTGTATGCTGTATGTCGGTCTGTCTGGCTATCTTACTGACTGCACTGTATGACTAACTGACTGTCTGTCTGTCTGTCCGTCTGAATGTCTGTCTGTCTGTCTGTATGTTGTCTGTCTGCTGTCTGACTGTCTGTCTGACTGTCTGTCTGACTGACTGTCTGTCTGTCTGACTGTCTGTCTGTCTGACTCTCTGACTGTCTGTCTGACTGTATGTCCGTCTGTCTGACTGTCTGTTTGTCTGACTGTCTGACTGTCTGACTGTCTGTCTCTATGTATGTCTGTCTGTCTGTCTGACTGTCTGTCTATCTGTATGTCAGACTGTCTGTCTGTCTGAATTTCTGTCTGACTTTCTGTCTGTCTGACTGTCTGACTGTCTGTCTGTCTGCCTGTCTGCCTGACTGTCTGACTGTATGTGTATCAGGCTCTCTGTCTGACTGTCTGTCTGACTGTCTGTCTGTCTGACTGTCTGTCTGTATCTCTGTCTGTCTGACTGTCTGTATGTCTGACTGTCTGACTGTATGTTTGTCTGACTGTCTGTCTGTCTGACTGTCTGTCTGTTTGTCTGACTGTCTGCCTGACTGTCTATCTGTCTGTCTATCTGTCTGTCTGATTGTCTGTCTGATTGTCTGTCTGCTGTATGTCTGCTGTCTGACTGTTTGTCTGTTTCTCTGTCTATCTGACTGTTTGACTTTCTGACTGTATGTCTGTCTGTCTGACTGTCTGACTGTATGTTTGTCTGACTGTCTGGCTGTCTGTCAGTCTGTTTGACTGTCTGTCTAACTGTCTGACTGTCTGTATTTCTGACTGTTTATCTGCTGTTGACTGTCTGTCTGTTTGTCTGACTGTCTGTCTGACTTTTTATCTGTCTGTCTGACTGTCTATCTGTCTGTCTGTCTGTCTGACTATCTGTCTCTCTGTCTGACTATCTGTCTCTCTGAATGTCTGTCTGTCTGACTGTCTTTCTGTCTGCCTGACTGTCTGTATCTCTGTCTTTCTGACTGTCTGTATGTCTGACTGTCTGACGTTATGTTTGTCTGACTGTCTGTCTATCTGCCTGTCTGTCTGACTGTCTGTCTGTCTGCCTTACGGTCTGTATGTCTGTCTGTCTGTATGTCTGACTGTCTGACTGTATGTTTGTCTGAATGTCTGAGTGTCTGACTGTCTGTCTGTCTGTCTGACTGTCTCTCTCTCTGTCTGCCTGTCTGCCTGTTTATCTGACTGTCTGACTGTATGTCTGTCTGTCTGTCTGACTTACTGGATTTTCTGTCTGACTGTCTGAATGTCTGTCTTTCTGACTGTCTGTCTGTCTGATGTATGTCTATTGTCTGACTGTCTATTGTCTGACTGTCTATTGTCTGACTGTCTGACTGTCTGTCTGTCTGACTGTCTGCCTGTCTGACTGTGTGTCTGTCTGACTGTATGTCTGTCTGTCTGTCTGATGTCTGTCTTTCTGACTGAGAACCTGTCTGCCTGACTGTCTGTTTGTCTCACTATCTGTTTGTCTGACTGTCTGTCTGTCTGACTGTCTGACTGACTGTCTGTCTGTCTGTCTGACTGCCTGTCTGTCTGACTGTCTGTCTGTCTGACTCAATGACTGTCTGTCTGTCTGTCTGCTGTATGTCGGTCTGTCTGGCTATCTTACTGACTGCACTGTATGACTAACTGAATTTCTGTCTGTCCGTCTGAATGTCTGTCTGTCTGTCAGTATGTTGTCTGTCTGCTGTCTGACTGTCTGTCTGACTGTCTGTCTGACTGACTGTCTGTCTGACTGTCTGACTGTCTGTCTGACTGAAGTCCGTCTGTCTGACTGTCTGTCTGTCTGACTGTCTGACTGTCTGTCTCTATGTCTGTCTGTCTGTCTGTCTGTCTGACTGTCTGTCTATCTGTATGTCAGACTGTCTGTCTGTCTGAATGTCTGTCTGACTTTCTGTCTGTCTGACTGTCTGACTGTCTGTCTGTCTGCCTGTCTGCCTGTCTATCTGACTGTCTGACTGTCTGTCTGTCTGACTGTCTGTCTGTCTGACTGTGTGTCTGTCTAACTGTCTGAATGTCTGTCTGTCTGACTGTCTGTCTGACTGTCTGTCTGGTTGTCTGTCTGACTGTCTGTCTGCTGTCTGTCTGCCTGTCTGTTTGTCTGACTGTCTGACTGTCTTACTGTCTGTCAGTCTGACTATCTGTCTGTCAGACTGTCTGTCTGTCTGTCAGACTGTCTGTCTGTTTGTCTGTCTGACTGTATGTTTGTCTAACAGACAGTCAGACAGACAGACAGACATCATACAGACAGACAGACATACAGTCAGACAGACAGTCAGACATACAGTTAGACAGACAGTCAGACAGTCAGACAGTCAGACAGACAGTCAGACAGACAGTCAGACAGACAGACAGTAATACAGACAGATATTAAACAGACAGACAGATAGACAGTCAGGCAGACAGTCAGACAAACAGACAAACAGTCAGACAGAAGACAGACAGAAGACAGACAGACAGTGAGACAGACAGACAGTCAGACAGACTGACATTCAGACAGTTAGACAGACGGTCAGAAAGACAGACAGACAGTCTGACAGACAGACAGTCAGACAGACAGTCAGATATAAAGACAGTCAGAGTGACAGACAGTCAGACAGACAGACAGGCAGTCAGACAGGCAGACAGTCAGACAGACAGTCAGACAGACAGACAAACAGATATACAGTCAGACAGACAGATAGACAGTCAGACAGACAGTCAGACAAACAGACATACAGTCAGATAGCAGACAGACTGCAGATAGACAGACAGTCAGACAGACAGACATCTAAACATACAGACAGACATTTAGACAGACAGAGAGTTAAACAGACAGACAGTTAGACAGACAGACAGACAGAAAGTCTGACAGACAGATAGTCATACAGACAGACAGTCAGACAGTCAGACAAACATACAGTCAGACAGTCAGACATACAGACTGTCAGACAGACAGACATACAGACAGTCAGACAGACAATCAGACAGACAGACAGTCAGACAGACAGACAGTCAGACAGACAGTGTCTGTCTGTCTGTCTGTCTGTCTGTCTGTCTGAGACAGACAGAAAAACAGACAGTCAGACAGACAGACAGTCAGACAGACAGTCAGACAGACATACAGACAGACAGACAGACAGTCAGACAAAGAGACAGTCAGTCAGACAGACAGACAATCAGTCAGACAGTCAGACAGACAGTCAGACAGACAGTCAGACAGACAGTCAGACAGTCAGACAGACAGTCAGACAGACAGTCAGACAGACAGACAGTAATACAGACAGAAATTAAACAGACAGACAGATAGACAGTCAGGCAGACAGTCAGACAAACAGACAAACAGTCAGACAGCAGACAGACAGAAGACAGACAGACAGTGAGAAAGACAGACAGTCAGACAGACAGACAGTCAGACCGACTGACATTCAGACAGTTAGACAGACGGTCAGAAAGACAGACAGACAGTCTGACAGACAGACAGTCAGACAGACAGTCAGATAGAAAGACAGTCAGAGTGACAGACAGTCAGACAAACAGACAGTTAGTCAGACAGACAGAAAGACAGTCAAACAGACAGACAGTCAGACAGACAAACAGTAAAAAACAGACAGACAGACAGACATCAGACAGAAAGATAGACATACAATCATACAGACAGACAGTCAGACAGACAGCCATTCAGACAGACAGTCAGACAGACAGTCAGACAGACAGACAAACAGATAGACTGTCAGAAAGACAGACATATAGACAGTCAGACAGACATACAATCAGACAGTCAGACATACATACAGAGAGACAGACAGGCAGACAGACAGTCAGAGAGACAGACAGACAGACCGTCATACAGACAGACATTCAGACAGACAGACAGTCAGACAGACAGACAGACAGACAGACAGACAGACAGACAGACAGACAGACAGACAGTCAGACAGACAGACAGACAGACAGACAGACAGACAGACAGACAGACAGACAGGCAGAACGACAGACAGTCAGACAGACAGACAGACAGACAGACAGACAGACAGACAGACAGACAGACAGACAGACAGACAGACAGACAGACAGACAGACAGACAGACAGACAGACAGACAGACAGACAGACAGACAGACAGACAGACAGACAGACAGACAGACAGACAGACAGACAGACAGACAGACAGACAGACAGACAGACAGACAGACAGACAGACAGACAGACAGACAGACAGACAGACAGACAGACAGACAGACAGACAGACAGACAGACAGACAGACAGACAGACAGACAGACAGACAGACAGACAGACAGACAGACAGACAGACAGACAGACAGACAGACAGACAGACAGACAGACAGACAGACAGACAGACAGACAGACAGACAGACAGACAGACAGACAGACAGACAGACAGACAGACAGACAGACAGACAGACAGACAGACAGACAGACAGACAGACAGACAGACAGACAGACAGACAGACAGACAGACAGACAGACAGACAGACAGACAGACAGACAGACAGACAGACAGACAGACAGACAGACAGACAGACAGACAGACAGACAGACAGACAGACAGACAGACAGACAGACAGACAGACAGACAGACAGACAGACAGACAGACAGACAGACAGACAGACAGACAGACAGACAGACAGACAGACAGACAGACAGACAGACAGACAGACAGACAGACAGACAGACAGACAGACAGACAGACAGACAGACAGACAGACAGACAGACAGACAGACAGACAGACAGACAGACAGACAGACAGACAGACAGACAGACAGACAGACAGACAGACAGACAGACAGACAGACAGACAGACAGACAGACAGACAGACAGACAGACAGACAGACAGACAGACAGACAGACAGACAGACAGACAGACAGACAGACAGACAGACAGACAGACAGACAGACAGACAGACAGACAGACAGACAGACAGACAGACAGACAGACAGACAGACAGACAGACAGACAGACAGACAGACAGACAGACAGACAGACAGACAGACAGACAGACAGACAGACAGACAGACAGACAGACAGACAGACAGACAGACAGACAGACAGACAGACAGACAGACAGACAGACAGACAGACAGACAGACAGACAGACAGACAGACAGACAGACAGACAGACAGACAGACAGACAGACAGACAGACAGACAGACAGACAGACAGACAGACAGACAGACAGACAGACAGACAGACAGACAGACAGACAGACAGACAGACAGACAGACAGACAGACAGACAGACAGACAGACAGACAGACAGACAGACAGACAGACAGACAGACAGACAGACAGACAGACAGACAGACAGACAGACAGACAGACAGACAGACAGACAGACAGACAGACAGACAGACAGACAGACAGACAGACAGACAGACAGACAGACAGACAGACAGACAGACAGACAGACAGACAGACAGACAGACAGACAGACAGACAGACAGACAGACAGACAGACAGACAGACAGACAGACAGACAGACAGACAGACAGACAGACAGACAGACAGACAGACAGACAGACAGACAGACAGACAGACAGACAGACAGACAGACAGACAGACAGACAGACAGACAGACAGACAGACAGACAGACAGACAGACAGACAGACAGACAGACAGACAGACAGACAGACAGACAGACAGACAGACAGACAGACAGACAGACAGACAGACAGACAGACAGACAGACAGACAGACAGACAGACAGACAGACAGACAGACAGACAGACAGACAGACAGACAGACAGACAGACAGACAGACAGACAGACAGACAGACAGACAGACAGACAGACAGACAGACAGACAGACAGACAGACAGACAGACAGACAGACAGACAGACAGACAGANACAGACAATCAGACAGACAGTAAAACAGACAGACAGACAGACAGTCAGACAGACATACAATCAGACAGTCAGACATACAGACAGAAAGTCAGACAAACAGACAGACAGACAGTCAGGCAGACAGTCAGATAGACAGCAGACAGACAGACAGACAGTCCAACAGACAGACAGCATGTCAGACAGACAGACAGTCAGACAGACAGACAGTCAGACAGACAACTAGTCAGACAGGCAGTCAGACAGTCAGACAGAAAGACAGTCAGACAGACAGACAGTTAGGCACGAGGTCAGACATACAGTCAGACAGAAAGACAGTCAGACAGACAGACAGTCAGACAGACATACAATCAGACAAACAGACATACATACAGACAGGCAGACAGGCAGACAGACAGTCAGAGAGACAGACAGACAGACCATCATACAGACAGACATTCATACAGACAGACAGTCAGACAGACAGGCAGACAGACAGACAGACAGTCAGACAGACAGACAAACAGATATACAGTCAGACAGACAGATAGACAGTCAGACAGACAGTCAACAAACAGACATACAGTCAGATAGCAGACAGACAGCAGATAGACAGACAGTCAGACAGACAGACATCCAGACAGACAGACAGACAGTTAGACAGACAGACAGACAGTTAGACAGACAGACAGTTAAACAGACAGACAGTTAGACACACAGACAGACAGAAAGTCTGACAGACAGATAGTCATACAGACAGACAGTCAGACAGTCAGACAAACATACAGTCAGACAGTCAGACATACAGACTGTCAGACAGACAGACATACATACACACAGTCAGACAGTCAATCAGACAGACAGACAGTCAGACTCTGTCTGTCAGTCTGTAACAGACATACAGTCAGACAGCAGACAGACAGCAGACAGACAGCAGATAGACAGACAGTCAGACAGACATCTAGACAGACAGACAGTTAGACAGACAGACAGTTAGACAGTCAGACATACAGAAAGTCTGACAGACAGATAGTCAGACAGACAGACAGTCAGACAGTCAGACAAACAGACAGTCAAACAGACAGACATACAGACAGTCAGACAGACAATCAGACACACAGACAGTCAAACAGACAGTCAGACAGACAGTCAGACAGACAGTCAGACAGACAGACAGTCAGACAGACATCAGACAGACATCAGACAGACAGACAGACATACAGTCAGACAGACAGACAGCCAGACAGACAGACAGTCAGACAGTCAGACATTCAGACAAACATACAGTCAGACAGTCAAACATACAGACAGACAGACATACAGACAGTCAGGCAGACAGACAGACAGTCAGAAAGACAGAGATACAGACAGTCAGGCAGATAGAAAGACAGTCAGAGTGACAGACAGTCAGACAGACAGACAGTCAGACAGACAGTCAGACAGACAGACAGACAGTCAGACAGACAGACAGTCAGACAGACAAACAGTAAAAAACAGACAGACAGACATCAGACAGAAAGATAGACATACAATCATACAGACAGACAGTCAGACAGACAGCCATTCAGACAGACAGTCAGACAGACCGTCAGACAGTCAGACACACAGACAGACAGTCAGATAGCAGACAAACATTAGACAGACAGACAGTCAGACAGACAGACAGTAAGACAGTTAGACAGACAGACAGTTAGACAAACATACAGTCAGACAGACAAACAGACAGACAGTCTGACAGACAGACAGACAGTCTGACAGACAGATAGTCAGACTGACAGACAGTAAGACAGTCAGACAGTCAGACAAACAGACAGGCAGACAGACAGCAGACAGACAGTCAGACAGA
>CAXITT010000286.1:20354-47990 GCA_964033795.1 Lymnaea stagnalis
ATTCCGAGCCATGCAAAAGAATGATTTACTTTCAGAAAAAAAAGGTAATGTGGAGATTTAGTCTCTTAGTCACGCCTGGATGATTCATACATCACACAGATGAAGAAATTCAACAAACACCTGATCAAATGTACACACCCCCCCCCCCTTTTCCCCGACTTTAGTCCTTTAAGTTTCCTTCTCACACATTTACACAAACCCATTACCAGTCTTCTCCTGTTTAAGATGTTCACCTCTATGTATCATGGTTGGTAATTTTCATTTCTTATCTACATCTAATGTCACAGATGGTATTTATTAAACGTTATGTACACACTGATGGTGTTATTTATTAAACATTTATGCACACGTTGATGGTGTTATTTATTAAACATTTATGCACACGTTGATGGTGTTATTTATTAAACATTTATGCACACGTTGATGGTGTTATTTATTAAACATTTATGCACACATTGATGGTGTTATTTATTAAACATTTATGCACACGTTGTTGTTGTTATTTATTTAAAATTTATGCACAAGTTGTTGTTGTTATTTATGAAACGTTATGTACACATTGATGGTGTTATTTATTAAGCATTTATGCACACGTTGATGGTGTTATTTATTAAACATTTATGCACACGTTGATGGTGTTATTTATTAAACATTTATGCACACGTTGATGGTGTTATTTATTAAACATTTATGCACACGTTGATGGTGTTATTTATTAAAGAAATTAGTTACTGGGAAGTAGTAAACATGACAACCTGCCATCATAATTGATGACTTGCATTTTGCATAATTAATTTGTAATAGAGGACATGCATACCTTCATATGTAACGTAATTGAGGACGTCGAGGGCCTCCACTGCGGCGGAGCCTTTCTGTTTGTATCCAAATATCAGGTCGATCCAGTTGTGTAGATGGGCCGAAACATACTCACTTTCCTGAGGAAACAGGAAGTCAGTTATTTCAATTTAATCTGACTAGGGCCTACCATAAAAATCAAGGCCATTTATCCTTGAAACTATTTTCAATGTATCTACACATTACACATGGAACAATTTACACATAGAAGCAAAAAAATAAAATGATTCAAAACATATTCAATGATATTTTGTGCTTATACTCATATAAAACACATCTTGTCAGTGTCTAGATATGTCATTGATTATTACTTATTACTTAAATAACAGTTCCAATACAGTCAATAGGCAAGAAGTCACATTGGGGGGCATATTGCATGGGTCACACCTTGTCATACAGTAGTAGTCTGTTTATAAACCACTTACAGTTATTTGATATCATAGTGCCACAGACAGGAAAAGAGGGGGTGGGGTGTACCCCCAATTTTCAACACCCCAACATTTAAAGCAGTACAGTCACATCTATACTGTCTAACATCCCAGTGATAAACCCATGAAGCGTGGCTGGTCCAAGGAGACAGATTGTCATACATGACAACATGTCATGTGACCAAACAAACAAGAGCCATTAAAAAAAAAAGGTTTACCAAGGCTTGTCTGTGTTGATAAATGAACTCTTCAGGTGTGCTGGCCCAGGGCGGCAGCTTGACACCGTCGACAGACTCTTTGGTGATCTGAAGTCTTCCCAGATCAAAACCTTGACATGACAAAAAACAATTGGTCTGCGTTAGTACTTGAGAAAATGTCCCACCTACATCTGCTGTCATAATCTTGCAATGAGTGAAGTCAAGAAAAGGTGTGTTTTTTTATGTGAAATTTTTTTTTAAAAAATATTAACAGCAAATGTCACCAGAACAATAATAGAACAATTTCAGGTTATGACGAGTAATTGAAAGCAAGGGTGTTTCAAATAAAGTATTGCAGTAAAAGATGAGCATGTCAATATCAGCAGTGCTGCAGAATGCACCGCCCCCTATGCATTAAGACTTACCATTGAAGTTGACAAGAAACTCGGGGAAGTAGAAAAACTCTGGGATGAGTTCCTTGACATCATTTGGGTTGTCCATCAGGGAGGAGAAGCTCCCATGAATTGAGTGGAACTGACGGTCGGGCACATCAAACCTGTGAAGTGATTGACATAAATGTAGCATCATTATACAGGTGATTTACACACAGGAAACTTGCAATTAAATGTCTGCTGATAAAGGATTTCAGGTGAAATGTTTTTTGATGGTCCTGTAATTCGACACAACCTGTCCTACGCAACCTGTTCTTTCACACAACCTTTTCTTGCAGAAATCATGTTCTTACCCATTCCTAAGGCAGTATTGTCTAAGCTTTTAATAAAAGAAGGATCAACTTTCCACTATATAAACAGATTTGGTTATCCACATACGGAAAAATTCAGCATTCCTTTGAATCCTATTTGATTTCATGTCAATATTTTCAAGCACAGCTCTAGCAATAGCCCATTGGATTTCAGAAATTTACACAGATGCAATGTCATTTGATACAGTTGATCATGTACAGATGGATGTCTCTATGCACTTACTTGCCACTCCGAAGCGCTATGTGCAGTATTGTAACCCCCCCTCCCTTCCACCAGCATCCACCAGTGTCTCTATGCACTTACTTGCCACTCTGAAGCGCTATGTGCAGTATTGTTACCCCCCTCCCTTCCACCAGCATCCACCAGTGTCTCTATGTACTTACTTGCCACTCTGAAGCTATGTGCAGTATTGTAACCCCCCTCCCTTCCACCAGCATCCACCAGTGTTTCTATGCACTTACTTGCCACTTTGAAGCTATGTGCAGTATTGTAATCCCACCCCCCTTCCCTCCCTTCCACCAGCATCCACCAGCGTCTCTATGCACTTACTTCTTACTTGCCACTCTGAAGCTCTATGTGCAGAGTTGTAAACGGTTCGACCCTGACAAATACTGCATGACACTGGCAGCATTGCTGTAGTGGGTGCCTTAGTGAAACATTTCTATAATCCCAGACGGGTCCTCAAAGGTGTCGTTTCTGTTGGGAAAGGATGTGTTCTATAGTATTTGATACTGTATAGTCTTTAATAAATACCTTTTTTTTGTGGCATGATTTTTGTAACATTCTGGCCATTCCTTGTGAATATTTAAAGTAGTTAAAATGCTTTCTCAATAGCTTAAATCATCCAGATTCCACAATTATTTGGTGTGCTGGCATTCTGGTACCAAGGTAAACAAGATGTATTGTCACACGTATTATGATCAATAAATATAATTTTTATTTTTAAAAATTTAACCTCATGAAATAAGCGAAAAATAGAATATGGCTAATAGGAAAAATAAAATTACCCTTAGGAAAGAAGAGAAAAAGTGGATATGATTAAAAATAAAATTAACCTTATGAAAGAATTGATAAAAGAGGATTTGGTTGATATGGAAAAAAGTGCTGCAGTGTGATGTTGAATTTATGGGAATATAGGTTGTTGTCAGAGTGGTTGTTCAATCCAGATATTACAAAGTGGGTCCAATACAATGGATGGATTTCAGCATGGCGTCATTAGATAAACTTACTTTTGTAACAATAATCTATGTGGGCTGATTACCCTTGATATTACCTTACTTTTCTAACATAATCTACGGGGAATGGTTTCCATGTTTACCAACTTACTTTTCACGTACTTCCTCCTCATTGCGTGGATTGACAGCTCCGATGGGTTTGGACGAATCCTGGAAGGTATTGGGGTTTTCAAGGTCCAAAAACTTGGATGTGTAATCCATCAGTATCCATGGAAACTGAAGAAACAAAACATGGATCAATTAAAATTGTATTCCTTTCAAAACAAAATGTTACCCTTTTGATAAGAAGTCTTAGTATTATGATATAATGAAATTGATTAAACTTTTTGTGGAAATACTTTGATCTAACATAAATTTAGTTTCAGGTTTGGCCGGCGGTTGCAATACAGGCCCCATTGAAACATAAATTCTCCTTGGAACATACCCCCATTAGAGGCCAGGCTCAAGTCAGCAATGCTACTCACCACATGGTACTGGCTCAGATCATTGTAGGTGCGGCCTGCTATCGTGTTGAGCTGCATCAGGTATTCAAAGTTTGAGATCTCTCTGTTCACCCATTTGTGAGGACATTGTGGGAGTGGGTTAAATATTTTTATGTTGATTCAAGTAGCAAAGACTTATATGCGACTGTGTAACTATAAGAATAAAACACAATAACTGCCCTTGATTACCTGAGTGAGACCAGAAGCCCCGAGCAGGTTTCCGGGTGACCTCTGACCTTTGAAGATCAGGTTCAAAGATCGCAAACTCAATATGTGACTGTAAATCTTGTTACGCAAGGTCTGAGGAGAGTGCAGACAAAATTACAAGTTTGAGAATTCAAATTTCCTATTAATGCCCTTTACGTCTCACTTCGTCCATTTACAACAAGGCTTTTGACTAACAACTTTCGCTATTCAGCACTTTCAAGCTGCTTCTTTGTGTTCAGGACTCACTCCAGTAGGCTTAAACTTAAATTATAAACCACAATCTTAGGCAAGTTGTTAGGAACCACTTCATTTGATAACCCTCAATTTCATTGGTTGAATTATGCTTATCAATATAAAAGATCAAATGATACGGTGGCTCTACCTTCTCAGGGAAGTTGATGAAATAGTGGGTCTGATCGATGAGGAATACTTCCAGGGCGCTACGTCTCAGATTGTATCTACGGAAGTGAATTTCCCGAAGTCGAGACAAAGACCACTTAAAATCTTCACCTCCTGAAAACACAAAACAGAATTAGTAAAATATTTAACTTCTTTTTTTAAAACAATTAAACATTTGTTTTTTGCTATCACATGATCCCATGAGAAAGGATTCTGAGTGTGTAGAGACATTTTTTTAAAGTAGACTGTCCCTCTCACTTTAAGTAGTTGTACATACATTTTAAAAATAGAATGTCACCGTCACTTGAAGTATAGAAATGTGTTTTAAGTAGACTGTCACTTGAAGTAGTTGAAGAGATATTAAGTAAAAGTACTTTTTTAAAATAATTTCTTAATTTGGCAAAGCAACATTAAAAAACTGTCATCCCCATTTTAAATGAGTATTGTGAAGAAAAAAAATGGAAAGACCCTTACAATTTTAAACTAGATTCTTTTTGAAATTTCCAAGCAGAAACATGAAGCCACACTGTGTCAGGAGGAAAAAAAATGGGAACCCTTCTTATAATGATGAAAAACACTTACATCAATTTAAAAAATACATCTCACTTTAGTCCTGACATATTTACCCCCCAAAAAATGAATGGCCCTTAATAAGATATAACATTACATAAGAATTAAAATGAGTTTAGGAATTTTAAAAAATTGATAGATATTTACAATTAGTTTCCACCATTTTAAAAAGGGTTCCATTTTTATCAGGACACAATCATGGATTTAACAGAGCCTGCAAGATAGCTAGTAGAAGTTACGTGCTTTGATTCAGCTCACTATGATGGGTGAAAGCTGATTTAACAGGGGTCAAGGTTGTCCAACCAAAAAAATTAAAAAAAAGGCAAAATATTGTTTAAAAAAAAAACTTAAAAAAAAAAAAAAAAAAGTAATTTCATTTAAGAACAAATCTGCAGTTAGATACTTGGGAAAAAAAGCAAATAAAAGAGCCCATCAACAGGAAATTCAACAGGTGGACCAGCATATATGCGCCGTACAAATGGTGAGATCCTTATTCTCACCCTCTTTCTTGTGGGGGCTGCAGTCGAAGAAATGTACAAGGGTTGCGGTGACCTCAAGCCTTCCTTTAATATCATCCGTCACTGTGATAAGTTCACAATCAGCGGAGAAGACCAGCTTTTCTCACCCCGTGCATTCTTCAATGTTGGCACTGGAAATACAAGGGGCAACCAGGTAAAGGCCGATGTGATGTGCTGGTGGAGTCTTACACATATAGAAGTTACAAATGCAAGTTCTAGATATTTTTTTTTATCTTCTAGACTTTCAATTTATTGTGATGAGTTGCTCGACAGATTTCCTAATTACGATGTGATATTGTTTCAAATTCAGAACGATAATTCATTGCACATTAAAAGGCTAATACAAGTAACAACTAAAATCAAAACTTATCCATTGGCATGAGTCATACATGGCAACCTATTGGGATAAAAAAAACAACTGGACATTGGACAAAAGTCCCCCAAAAACTGCACAAAAGTCCCAGAAAACTGTAAAACAGCATGAAAAACATTACGGGGGGGGGGGGGGGAAAAAAAAAAAAAAAAAAAAAAAAAAAAAAAAAAAAAAAAAAAAAAAGGGAAAATTTTAAAAAAAGAAAAAGAAAAATAGGGAACATTTTCATCCTTTAATTATCAATGTTTTCAATGCATGCAAACTTTGCCTTTGGGATAGACCTAATTTTCACGAATAATCTCCCCTTCGCTGTGCATGCATAATTACACTGGTCAGTAGCAATATTTATGTAAAATGACTCAGATGTTGAATTTGTTAGCAGTTTAGATGTAATTAGACATAGACATAATCATGCTAGCTGTAGTAATACAGATTTTTGTTTCAAAATGAATGAAAGGAAATACATATTGACTGTCGCGACCAATCTATTAGCTCTACCGTCAGTTTATACCTGTAGTTTCAACGTAGTATGGGGAAAAATCAGGTGGAGAGTTTTATTATTTTTTTAACATATGCCCTTTGTGGATATGAGGTGTTAATGAGAATCACACAAACCGCTGTGCAACCATGGTTAAACGAGGCTGTAGTACTATGAACGAATGGTGTCAGTACTATGCTGACTGATCTCTGTGACTCAACGAAACTGTGCTCAGTTTCTAAAATTTCAATCTTTGAACTTTGGACCAAAGTTCATTTTGAAAAGACCAATAGGGTTTCAGCTTCCTGTTGAACAATTTATTGCACTGCCAGTTAAGATTTCAATTCTGTGTCGTCACTGTCGTGTCATGTGAAAATATTGTTCTTTTCTAAATCCATTGAAAACCGCAAAGAATCATGTATGACTGAACAACTTTTAAAATTTGTTAACACTCGTACTAATTACTGACAAAATGTACAGGTTGGCATGTGTGGCTGAGTACTTCTAGTTTACACCATTGATGACAACATGTAAGTTAAAGCTACATACAATATAGTCTTAATTAACAATGCAGCACTTGTTTCCAAATAAAGTGTAGTTTTGGTTGGTTGAGGATGAATAAGTTTATGTTGATACTAGTGTCAAGGTCACACCTTGAAGCTGAGATGGCGCTCCACTCTTCATCTCCAAGTGTGTCGTCTGCAATGTTTTCTTTTGATACCAAAGCTTCTTTAACTCCCTTGAGTTCTTCTAAGCGGAGTGATGTCACAGAATCAATTGCTCCTCAAGATATCAAAATTTTGCCTGGGATGACAGGGAATCCCAATATTACAAAACCACATTATCCCCGAAATAACCTGGGACCCCTGTGTTAGAACACATACCCACATTGTCCATGAAGTGACAGGGGACTTCTTTATTACAGTACATACCCACATTGTCCCTGAGTTAGCTGGGGGCCCTGTGTTAAACATACCCACATTGTCCCTGAGTTGGCTGGGTTCCCTGTGTTAAACATACCCACATGGTCCCTGATTTGGCTGGGTTCCCTGTGTTAAACATACCCACATTGTCCCTTAGTTGGCTGGGAGCCTCTGTGTTATACACAACCACATTATCTTTGGGTTGGCTGGGAGCCCCTGAGTTATATACACCCACATTGTCCCTGAGTTGGCTTGGGGACCCTGTGCTATACACACCCACATTGTCCCTGGGGTGACTGGGGTCCCCTGTACTATACATACCCACATTGTCTCTGAGGTGGCTGGAGTCCCCTATGCTATACATACCCACATTGTCCCTGGGGTGGCTGGGGTCCCCTGTGCTATACATACCCACATTGTCCCTGAGTTGGCTGGCATTGATGTGACTATCAAAATTGTAGTTCTGGGTCAGTTTTACTTTCATGGGCTGGAAGTTTTCTTGGTTAGACAGTTTCCAGTGGACCACTTGTTGATGTCTGGAGAAAACAGGGGCACACAACAAATGTTTTTATAAGTTAGAGTTGTCTACCGATTCACATGACCTTCTAGAATATAAAGTTACCTCACTAAGAAAAATATCTGTTTGGGCAACTTAAAATATTCAACCAAGACCAGCAGTCCCAAAATATTTGCACAGCAGATATACTTTATAAAAGTGGCTCCTCAGTCCAAAAAGGTTGCAGATCCCTGGCTGAGACCATTCAAACAATGTGAGTCACCTGACCAGACTAAGAGACTTACTTGTCCTTCCAAGCCCCTCTTTCGCCTTTGAAGAATCTCTTGGTGGCCCTCCACTGTCTCAGTGAAAACAGGTGCAGATTTTTTTGCTGTGCCATCACGTTCTGGAACCTTCTGTTCTCATGGTCTACTTTCTTATGGTACTCAGTCTCTATCTGGTTCTGAATACTCATTCAGTGCTTTAAAAGTCATCAACTTAATATAGAAGTGCCATTGTTCCATTCCCACATCCAACCGGTGGTGGCAACATTTGTTCCATTTCCACATCCAAACGGTGGTGGCAACAATTGTTCCATTCCCACATCCAACCAGCGGTGGCAACAATTGTTCCATTCCAACATCCAACCAGTGGTGGCAACAATTGTTCCATTCCAACATCCAACCAGTGGTGGCAACAATTGTTCCATTCCCACATCCAACCAGTGGTGGCAACAATTGTTCCATTCCAACATCCAACCAGTAGTGGCAACAATTGTTCCATTCCAACATCCAACCAGTAGTGGCAACAATAGTTCCATTCCAACATCCAACCAGTAGTGGCAACAATTGAAGCCAAGGGAAAAAAACAAATCTCTCCCATGTTCATATTGCAATTTGTTATTTTGGACCATTTGTCTGATTGATGTAAGTCCATACTCTCTTTGATTATTTTATGTAAAAAGTAACAAAAAAAAAAAAACAGTTTTCCTTTCTTTGTGTCAATGCTAGTTGATATTTGCAGTTGATATTTTCAGTTCTCATGTCAATCAACATTTGTTTGGTTTTCAATAAATATCATTATTTGACATAATAATGATCATCCGCTAAAGCAATGTCTCCCTGTGTGAGGGTATATTATATGCTCCGAGGGGGGGGGGAGGGAGCATATTATTTAATCGCTGAGAAAGAACCAATTAAAAAGGGAAGAAAAGGGGAGGGGGGGGGCAGACAGTATACTTTTAAAAGTTACTCCCTGCCTAATCCCTGCCTTTATTTGTAATGGCTTGATTTCCAAACAGGGAGCATATTATTTAATCGCTGAGAAAGAACCAATTAAAAAGGGAAGAAAAGGGGAGGGGGGGGGGCAGACAGTATACTTTTAAAAGTTACTCCCTGCCTAATCCCTGCCTTTATTTGTAATGGCTTGATTTCCAAACACATGGCACTTGCTGTAAGTTTCATTCTACAAATATGGCTTGGCAAACTGCATCCAGCGGACCACATTCAGCCCGCAACCTTCGTTGATCTTGCACACAGAGTCAATAGTGATTATGAAGGGATGAATAATTCCCGTCTGTGATTAGTAATAAGTATGCATGGCCTGATACATGTGCAGACAATGTGCAAGGAGGTAGACAAATCCATTGCATAATTTTATTTGGACTGGTCAAAAAATTAAAGTGTGTCAGAGCAAAGGGAAGGACAGGATAGGGTGTTTATTTTTTTGTTTTAGGCGCTCAGCTCGGGCGATGGGGCAAAAAATGATTGAGCAAAAACTGGGCTAGTGTTTACCTTACCAACTTACCTGAAATCTGAGCCTGCTCTCCCCTATCTCTCTGTTGTGTTTGTGATGGTTCATCATCATCTCCTCATGACAGTCTGACCAGAAGTGGATCATGGTCTGGGCACTCTCCTCAAAGTTCATCTCAATGAAGTGGGTCATTTGGGGTCCAACCTACAAGAACCACGGCAACAATTATATGACGCTATTCATCACTGTAAAAAAATATTCTACAAATGTCTGCCATTCATCACTGCACACATACTTTCTATGAATGTCTACCATTCATCACTGTACACACATTCTATGAATGTCTGCCAATGCACACATATTCCATGTATGTCTACTCATCACTGGACACACACTTGATGAATGTCTGCCATGTACACATACTCACATAGCTCATTATAAACATCTGCCATTCATCACTGTACACGTATGTCTTGAAGTCATCAAAAAATGTGGGACTCATGGATGACTTGGGAAGATGAGGGAGATCAATGCTGGTGGTCAAGAGTTCTTGACCTTTTTCAATCAAAGCTCTCAACACAGGCATCAGGTAGGCATAGTTGTCTGAGTCTGAGTTGGCAAGAGAAATCAATGCATTAAATAGTGCTTATTCAGTTCTCTGTAACATTGAGATGAATTTTTGTTAATAGATGTTTAACAGTCGGGTATCTGATATTGTTTTGAAATTTGAATAGTTTTGTTCCGGATATTATTTTGAATAGTAGGATATCTAATATTGTGGGGTAAATGAAAAAAGTTGCGTTTTGGGGGTAATAGAAACAAAGCTGAATAGTGATGTACCTAAATTTGTTACGCAAGTGAAGTAACTTATAAGTACCTTCAATGGACTTAATGATCATTGAGTTCAAGACCCCCCCAGGATGTAGGAAGCTTCGGCCGAGCTGCTGATGAGCTTGGTTTGGACGAGGGAGTGCAGCCTGACAGTTGACGAGGATACCAGCTGTGAAATAAAGGTCAAAATGAACAGCGGAGAATAAACTGAAGCATGAATTGAAACTTAATAAGATTTTACTCAATGATGCTTATATAGATGATTCAATCATCCAAAGATTTGACATTACTTTTTTTTTCTCTACAACTTGATAGTCATCTGTCCCTCTCATTGAGATGACGATGGTGAAGTGCCGCAACATGTGTCTCTGAGAACTATTCACACAAGGTGTTTGGATTTTTGTTTTCATTTGCTCTTAATCGGTACCGACCACACAGCCAACCAGTCAACCCTAATATCAAGTATCAATCCAAAATACCCAGCATCAACCCCAAATACCTAATATCTACCCCATATATCAATTATCAACACCAAATACCAATCATCAACTCCTAGTCATGCTATCAATGAAATGAGACAATATTTGTATACCTCCTGATCTGGTTGCTTCGAAAATGCTAGCAGCACTGAGAACACTCGGTGGACCATCTCTGTCCAGGCAACCATAGCGTCTGTGTCCCAGACACCCAGAGCATCAAGCAGAGACATGACATCCTCAAGGAGCTGTAACATGCAAGTTTTAACTGAGCTGCAACATACAAGTCTTAACTCTTTACATTCCTTTAATTTTGCAAGTTTTTCATGAGATTTCTAGTGACCTTAAAAAAGAGTCAATAACTTTTAGAATCCTTGTCTAAAGTTCATGATGTTATATATATTATTGTGGAGAGATGCATGAGGTTTCTAAAAATATTTGTTTTCAAACACATAAAGTCAATACTTAAAAGTTGTGAAAAAAATAATGCAATTTTTTTTTTTTAATGAAAATGTGTTTTTTAAAATTGTTGATCACATGCAAAGAAGAAAAAAAAAACACATAAAATTATTTAATAAAATGTTTATTTAGAAAGCAAATTCATTTTCTTATATCATATGCATGATTTAGAACATTTCATGAGAATTTAACCAAAATATTTATTATTTTGTAAAATGTGTCAAAAAGGGGAAATAATTTTAAAAAAATAAAAATCACCGCCCCCCCACCAAGTATTCACAAAAATTACAGGTTATTTTTATTTTACCTTTTAAAAATTACTTCAAGGTTTTAAAAAGTAATAGAGGCTTTAAACTTCCTGGTACTGTTAGTCAGAAAGTTTCTTGTTATTTTAACAAAGATAAATTTACCATGCGCTATATTTGATTTATAATTTTATTTTCTTAGCATTCCTAATTTATAGCACTAGCACACTGACAATTGCTTTTAAAATCTATGCAATCAGGAATTATTGCATTTAGGTTGTATTTGGTGTTTTTTTACATTTGCAGCACTTGGAACTGCATCCCTTTTAGTAAATAATCAAATGCTAAAATAATTTCCTCGGTGAAGTCAATTGAGAATAAAATGTCAGGTAGCTTCAGTTCATCTATATCATAGCTTTCTTTTGAAAAATCCTGAAGAGATTATAGCTGGCATTATCAACAAAATGGAAAAAGGGATTGGTCCAGTGCTGTTCTCTTTACTTAGAATGATATATTCATTTATCAACTTGTCAACACCATACAGGTCACAGGAATGAATTGTATGATTTCAAAATCTGATTAGACAATATTTGGTTTTCTCCCCAATAATTGCCTAGAAATACACCATCAGTTTTGGTTTTGTTCACAAAAGAAAATCCATTTGCTGTCATATTATTTGAAATTAGTGAGGCTTGTCTATTTTATCTCCACTGAACATAGTATAAATTATATTATCTCTTATCCATCACATCATATCACATTGCTTTGGTTTTTATCTTTACTTACTTCTGTTAAAGTCTGACAAGTTCACTTTGCACTTAATAATAAAACATTGTTGCGGTTGACAAGTATTTTTGTACACTGAGGACTTGTACAGTTGACATGCACATTAGTAGTCCTAGAAATGTGTAAAAGTGGTATGTTATTGAGTTATCAACAAACCACAGTTGATGGAAGGTTTAGAAGGTCCCATGGTAGTTGAATAGGTGTATTTTACAAATGTTTCAACCAAATTCAGTGTGAAACATATCTTGAAAATCCTTAGACTTTAGGATGAGTTATCAACAAACCACAGTTGATGGAAGGTTTAGAAGGTCCCATGGTAGTTGAATAGGTGTATTTTACAAATGTTTCAACCAAATTCAGTGTGAAACATATCTTGAAAATCCTTAGACTTTAGGTTGCAGATTGTAGCCATGTTATGATGACATTTCTTCCCACACAAGTCAGCCTGGCTTTCTGGCTGGGGGAAACTTAGGAGTGGAAACCAGTGGGTCATCATCTCGAACCTCATACAAGCCTAGCATGTGAATGTAAAAGAAGAACTAATATTATAGACCTATATGATGCAACTATTAGGGATGCAATGAATATAAAATATATACTTACTTAAATTTCCAGTTTTTAATACTTCAAATACTGTGTAAAAACCGTTATGAAAAAAAAAAAATTAGTGTCAGATAATTCATTTTTTATAACACACATGGATGTCAAATTCATGGTCTTTAGGATGAAATATATCATAATAAACAGTGCCGACTGCATTGTTTACATTCCTTAGCAACAGTTTCTAAGCATAACGTCTTCTAAAATTATTTATGTAATAAAATATTCGCAAATTATACAATGATTTTATTTGCGTAGATTCATTTTAAAATGGGTAGTAAATACTTCAATTATGATTAAAAATACAATTTAAACCGATAAAATAAAAATAAAAGTAAAAAATCTATAAAAAATATAGAATGACGAAACACTTGATTACTAACCTTCTAGTTTTAGTGACTATAATGGGCTATAAAGGCAGATTCTCATCAAAATCTGAATCAAAGTCACAAGATTCAGGTTCCCAACTATCTTCCCCAGATGTTTCAGATAAAATTTGATCAATATTTTCGTCAGTAGTATTCATTATTTAAAATTTTTGGCTGCCGAGTCGACTAGTCTTGCACAAATTTTCCCAAAATGGCGAGTAACGCTTCGGCATGTCACGTGAACCTCGAACTCGCAAAAAAACATCAATTATTAATTAAAATCTTTAAATATTATTTTTTAAATATATATTTCTTCCCAATATATGATAAAATAGGTATAGAACACTTAAAAAATAAAAAAGACAATATTTTATTAGCAAAAATAACCAACGTATATAGTTGTACGCTCTCTATATAAGAGGAATGAAAAGAGTTAAGTGAGCTGTAAAATGCAAGTCTTAAGGGAGCTGTAAAATACAAGTCTTAGTGAGCTGTAACATGTAAGTTTTAAGTGAACTGTAATATACAAGTCTTAAGTAAGCTGTAACATAAAAGTCTTAATTCAGTTGTAACATAAAAGTCTTAAGTGAACTGTCACACCAAGTCTTAAGTTAGCTGTGACATACAAGTCTTAAGTGAACTGTAACATACAAGTCTTAAGTGAGCTGTAACAAACAAGCTTTTTGAAACATTGTGCAGAATCCATATCAAATAGATGGCATGCACTTTGTAAAATATATTTACTATGGATTATGTGCAATCTTTCAAAAGGCTTAAATTAACAGTTGATCCTGTATTTTTATAACAAACATTAAAAAACAAGAATCAGTTTGTTTCACTGTTTAACTTTATCTCCGCTGCCGATCATGACTGTCCCTTTCAAGTGTTTATGTTGTAGAAAAGCAAAAAGTAGCACTTCACTATCAGTATCATATTTACTGAAACAAACTCAACAGTTCAAGACAGAAATGTTACCTACCTTCCATATCTCCTTGCTGGAGCCCTCAATAGCTTTCCACATGATGGACAGGAGTATTATTAGTATATCCTGGCAAAGTTCTTCTTTTTGTTCTATGGCATCGGTCAGCTGCACCCCAACATGGTCAAGGACCTGAAGGATGTTGAGATGGAAGATAGAGACCAAGAAATAGTGGAATGATTTTTTTTCCCCCTCAAGTGTTGTTTAAAAATATCAACAGCAACACAGCACTGTAAAATCATGTGTTTAACTTAAAGGGAAATGTGCTTACAGTGGCGTAGCTAAGGGGGGGGAGTCCAAATTCTAAAGTCCCCGGGGCCCCTACTTGAGGTGGGCCCCCCAAAGGAGTGTAAGAAATTTTTTTTTTTACATTAAATAATGTTGAATGTCAAAATGCAGATCTTCAAAACTGGCGCTTGAGCTTCAACTGCCGTTACGTAAATCTGTGTCAGATAAAGTAGCATATCGTTATTTTAAGGGTAGTGTTATTAAAATGGTATGACTTCATGTACAGCAATGGCCTAATTAACCCATTCAAACCGTCGTAACAGCAAAATCAGGCCACTCAAACACGTTGTTTTCATGTTATTTGTAGCTAGCGGAGATCTCACCATTTAAATGAAAGCCTCGCAAGATACGAGATCATGGTGGATAACTTCCAAATTTTTAATTATAGAATAGACAAGGAGTATTCATTATTTTGATAGCAGATTAACTTTAGTAGCATCATGCTCATGAGTAATCAAGTACTTTGTCATGGTTCTTTAAGAATTTACACAAATAAAGCAAGTGGGAACTAATGTAATATGACACATAAATGGACCAGTTATGAATGCAAATCAATTTCTTTCATAAAAATATAGAACAAAATAGATTTGTTATTAGATTTTTAAAAAATTTTCTAAACTAATATGTGATAAATGTGGAGTTGTTCCCATACAGCAGGGGTTTCAATGGATAAAATTTCCGAGTGCCCTGTGTCGAATTGGTTGATGGGGAAAGCTTTTTTGTGACTGACCTCAACATCGGGTGTTTCCATCTCATCAAATTTTCTCTTGATGTAAAGGGGCGTGTTGGGGGTGGGCTCCTGCAGCAGCTGATCCATCAAGTCTTCATCCTCTTGGCTCGGCTTCTCCTCCACTGGGCTGGATGGGAAGGGAGGCCGCTTGGTCTGGTTGGTGAGCCTATCATATTCTTGATCTCTTCACCGTGTTGGTTCACTGTGACAGCAGGAGGGGAGGATTGCAAGAGGAGGTCTCTGGGCTTATTCAAATGGTCTGGTTGGGGGGTGGGGGGGGGGAAGAAAAATGGTATAAGAGATCAAGTTAATTTTTGAGTAATTTAACAAATGACATGTAATCATATTCTTGATCTCTTCACCGTGTTGGTTCACTGTGACAGCAGGAGGGGAGGATTGCAAGAGGAGGTCTCTGGGCTTATTCAAATGGTCTGGTTGGGGGGTGGGGGGGGGGGAAGAAAAATGGTATAAGAGATCAAGTTAAATTTTGAGTAATTTAACAAATGACATGTTTGCAAGATTATGGATTAGAATTTTTTTTAAAAATCTTATAGGCTCATGAAAGCTCCTTGGTGCTGTTTATCTTTAGGTATTTCGTTGTAGAGAGTATATAACATTATTGACAGAGACGTGAACCTTTTTATTACCATCAACCTGTCATCACACGTCTGGCGGCATGGATTAACACCGCCATCCCTCATCCAGACATTACATCCAATGCAACCAAAATACCGAAAATGTTGAGCCTGAATCTGCTCCCGGAGTAAAAGGTTCAAATACCAAAGATACGTACCTGTAATACCTAAGCTGTCTGCAGAATTGTTGTCGAATGTGACAGGTGTGGGTGGTGATGGGTGGGATGCGCCTGTACCAGCATTCAACTGGCTTACATCTAACGATAGGCCTTTGGATGAGTCGTCATATGATGTGGGGGGCTGATGGTGGAAAGCTGCCAGGTATTGCTATAGTGGACGGGACAAGTTGGTCCAGCGGCTCTGATAGTGTCGGCACAGGTACGTTAGGGATATGTTGGTCCAGTGACTCTGATAGTGTTGGCAAATGTAGGTGAGGTCCATTTGAAGTAGCTTGACAGACCCCCCTCCAGAGGACCTGCTTTCAGCGTGAGAAGAGTCAGCTTTAAATGGGTTGGTCAGGGTGAAGGCGCGCCTCCTTTCCACAGTGAGAAGCCTGGTGATGTTTTCCTGCCAGCCCAGCTGTTTGGCAAAGACTTTAGCTGCCCCTGACTTAGAGACAATGATGGCCAAAAGCTGGTGGGAGAAGAGAGACTGAGGTCAGAACAAGGAAACTGAGAGAATGTATAAACTCTGATAGCAGTATTACAATATGTCCACTGCAGTGGTGTAGCTGGCTTAAAGAGTTTAAGCTATAGGGGATGTATGCAATAGGGCTGAACATAGCAAGAAAACACTTTGAGTGATAGTGGGCCGGTTAAACAAGCAGATGCCATAGATTTAGCTGGGTGGGGGGGGGGGGGGGGGTGAGGAGGGGGAAAGTCCCCCTCCAATTCCAGTTAACTTGAATAAACTAGTTTTTAGTTCAGCCTCGAGTTTAAGCTTTTAAACTTTATCCAAAGGACTTGAGGTGGCTCTACAGTTTATAGAGGCGGCTCTACAGTGTATAGAGGCGGCTCTACAGTTTATAGAGGCGGCTCTACTGTTTAAAAGGTGCCTCTACTGTTGATAGTGGTGCCGCTGCTTTTTGGCCACATGATACTACATAACGTCAAACATAATCTCGCCTGTCTGCTTGCCACAGATTGTATGTCTAGTCTACTGAAAGTGTCAAACATGACCTCACCTGTCTGCTTGCCACAGATTGTATGTCTAGTCTACTGAAAGTGTCAAACATGATCTGACCTGTCTGCTTGCCACATATTGTATGTCTAGTCTACTGAAAGTGTCAAACATGACCTCACCTGTCTGCTTGCCACAGATTGTATGTCTAGTCTATTGAAAGTGTCAAACATGACCTCACCTGTCTGCTTGCCACAGATTGTATGTCTAGTCTACTGAAAGTGTCAAACATGATCTGACCCGTCTGCTTGCCACAGATTGTATGTCTAGTCTACTGAAAGTGTCAAACATGATCTCACCTGTCTGCTTGCCACAGATTGTATGTCTAGTCTACTGAAAGTGTCAAACATGACCTCATCTGTCTGCTTGCCACAGATTGTATGTCTAGTCTATTGAAAGTGTCAAACATGACCTCACCTGTCTGCTAGCCTCTGATTTAATGTCCAGACCACAACTGTGAACAAAGCCAAGGACAGATAACACTGCACTGTAGGTCTGGGGAGTTTCTGTGTAAATAAATGCAAACGTATTAGAATAGATGAAATATTCAATTGACATCTTTTATGAAGAAGGGAAGGCTTTCAATTCAAAGATTTCATCATTTTCCCTTTCACCATAAACACTTTAAAGTATTATTCTAAAAAAACTTGCAGCAGTCGCCATGACATTGCCATCAATAGTATAGAAAATTTTTTTTTAAATTACCCGTAAAGGCCACTTGTTCAATGAAACGTTTGATCATAATGGGCCATCAAGTTGATGAGACCAGCATGGCCAATGTCTGACAGCTTCAGCCGGGACTTGTTTTTCTCATACACTCTCTTGGTCTTCCGGATGATGAAGAGGATCTGAGTGATGTAGAACTGTTTATAAAGCTTGTCCTTGACATTCAATGACCTATATTTGCATATTTTAATACAGTACTCTAATTTAGTTGGTGTATCACAGAGTCTCCTTTAATAACGAGGTTAAAAAGTTTGATTGGCAGCCCTCATCATCAAAAAAAAAAAATGACCGGAGCCATAAGCCCATAAGAAACATTACGTAAGTCACACCTTGACCACCTTCTCATAGAATATAATTGGCTGGTGAGAGTGGGTCAACAGCTTGGTTCTGCTCATACAGCAGCAGTACCAGCTGATCTTGTTTTCTACTTGGGCTCTCCAGCAAGGCTATCATGAGGTCCATGGACTCCAGGACCTGGGAGGGGGGGATCAGACATAAAACATAGGGCCTACATTAAGAATCCCAATAAGACAGTGTCCTGGCTGACTGGCATCAGCACCCAGCCCAAACTGTACAAGCTGGGAATGATAACTTAAAATGTTTATTATTGTTTTAAAACACCGAGAAAGGTCTTTCAGAAATTCTATCCCTTTTTCTTCTATATTTTGAGGGCGCACGATCAATGTATTATTCATTCTGTTTCAGAGGGGTTCCGCAATTTAACTGTGCATGGTTTTGAAAGGGATACATCACTGGTTGCAAGGGCTACTCAGCGATGGTTTTATGAACTGGGGTTTGGAAGACAGGAGGCAACAGAAGTAAATGTATCATTTGTAGACGCCTAAACTGTTGCTTTTTAAAGCTTGTTCCAGTCCATGATTGTCTTTGGCAGGAATGAGCAGTTCCTGTACTGAGTTCTTGTTTTTATGAGCCGGACCTGCCTGTCATGGCCTCATCGCTGTCTATGGGGGAGATGGATGAGTTTCTGTTTAATGCTGGAGCAGTTGACCAGCCCATTATTTATCTTATACATGATGGGGAGGAAATGTGTGTTAACTTATTTTAAGGAAACCTTATGTCACAGATGTGAACATTTTATAATTTGATTCTACTTTTATGAATAAGGAAACACTTTTGACGCTTTGCTGAAAGTACAACAGTTCAGGTGAGTGGAAAAAAAGAAGATATTTATGAAGATGTTAGCACCACATATATAGGTATTTTGATTCTTTTTTTTAAAAATATTTAAACCTGTGTTCATTCATAACTGAAACAAACAACTTGGCGCAGCACAGCCGGGCGGCACACCATTGGCTCACCAGTGATGGTTGTTTGACGGACAGAATAAATCCTATGAGCTGGGTCAGCTCCTCCACCGTGATGCTGTTCATGATGTAGAACGTGATGAGCTGCAGGAGGGACACGCATATGGACTTGCTGTCCTCTTCACTTAGCCCGCTGTCGGCAGTTGTGCTGAAATAACAACATCAAACAACTTGATCTAGCTCTACAACGGGAGGCAGTAAAATAATTGATGAACAATTTTAAAATTTATATTTGAATTTAATTCAAATAAATGTAGCTCTCATTGCTGAGGTGACGGATGGCAATGAAATACGTTGTCTCTTGTTCATACAATATTTGTCCCTATAATTTCACTGGGAGCACTACACTAGACACTGAAACCTCCTCTAATGCCATTAGATACCCATATTGACTACCAAAAAAAAAAAAATCCCGAACTGTATCTGTTGCAATTTTCCTTCTTTTGTACATGAAAATATAAGCACTAAAAAAATTTGTCCAACACAATTAGTCAAAAATATATTTATACAGTCTCGACCATCAAGGAAAAAAAAGAATGAAACATGATTAAAGGTAAACAAACACCAACAACGTGTCCAGTGTCCAAGATTACCCGTAGTATGCTCTGATGATATCCAGGAAAAACTGCACACCATACTTCTTTTGGAAATATTTGCGATCTTTTTTGATGATGGCGGATTAGATACTGGATGTGTCCTAGGAAACAATATTTATATATTTTTTTTTAATTAAACAGTTGATCAATCAAATGCACATACTATTAATCTCATTCAGTCCTTTAGTTTTAATATCTAAATTTTTTTTACATATTCTAACCGGAAAATGTTTTGCTTTTTGCTACATATTCTAACTGGAAAATGTGTCTTGATTTTTGCTACATATTCTAACTGGAAAATGTGTCTAGATTTTTTAAAAAATATTCTAACTGGAGAATGTGTCTTGCTTTTTGTTACATATTCTAACTGGAAAATGTGTCTTGCTTTTTGTTACTATTCTCACTGCAAAGTGTGTCTTGCTCACAGTGAGAAGTCAAACAGGATGTAGTGGTAGATGTGTTGCAGAAGTGTTGACTTCACACTGGGTGTGTCGTCACAATCCTCTATCAGGTACTAGATTGACATCACGATGTCACGATGAACCTGACAGTAGTGACAGTAGTGACACTCAAACATGATTGGGTCAATTTAATCTAGGGATTTAGGTTGGAGTTGAAAAACATAATTCAAAATTTGAGTCTATAACTTTAATCTTAAAAGGGTAAGGGGTCGTTCACAGATTACATCACATTTGGGGGTGGGGGGGGGGGGAATTTGTGACACTTGGGACAGGGGAGGGGGGTAAAAAATTTATGGCGTCACAAAATAAAGAAAGTAAAACAATCTAAAATGTTCTAATTTTAAAAACTCTTTATTCAATTAATTTTAAAAACATTCATTTTCTATGTCGAAATTGCCTCTGGTATTATAGGCCCAAAAAATGACGCATTAACTGATGATATCGCCATTTTACTTTTGGCTCGGTGATGACTTTGTTGTTTTGCATTTTACTTCACAGTTTTTTAATAATAATGCATCTTAATCCCTTATGAGAAAATGTTAACGAATAAAATAAAATCTTAGTTTAGTTATGAAATTTTATGCTTGTTTTGGATTTTTTTAGGTGTTACGTTACACAAAGTGGGGGTAAAGAATTTCTGATACTTTATGACGAGGGGAGGGGGGTCTGAAAAGGTCATTTTGAGTGTGATGTAATTTGCAAACGACCCCTAAGTAAATTATGTCCCCTTATACATGTTTTACTTTCACATTTAAAGACATTTATGTCTCAGTAGGTTTGTCAACATTTTCTTACATTCTGCAAAGTTGAAGCACAAAGGGTCCTGACAAAGTTGTCTTTGTTGACTGTCTTTCCTTTGAGCACATCCCTCAGCATGGCAATGAAGGCAGCCAGCTGGTTGTGTTCAAGTTTCAGCTCTGGAGGGAGTCAAGTTCACAAACATCAAGAAATGACAGGTACAGTGGAAAGAAGCAATTACAGGTACAGCGGAAACAAGCAATTACAGCTCTAAGTGGAAACAAGCAATTACAGGTACAGCAGAAACAAGCAATTACAGGTACAGTGGAATCAAGCAATTACAGGTACAGCGGAATCAAGCAATTACAGGTACAGTGAAAACAAACAATTACAGGTACAGCGGAATCAAGCAATTACAGGTACAGTGAAAACAAGCAATTACAGGTACAGAGAAAACAAACAATTACAGGTACATTGAAAACAAACAATTACAGGTACAGTGAAAACAAACAATTACAGGTACAACGTAAACAATTACAGGTGCAGTGGAAACAAACGAACCAACAATTACAGGTACAACGTAAACAATTACAGGTACAGTGAAAACAAACAATTACAGGAACAACGTAAGCAGCACTTTTCCTAGACAGGAGAGATTCTTGCTATTTTTCCCCAGACAGGAGAGATTCTTGCTATTTTTCCCAGACAGGAGAGATTCTTGCTATTTTCCCCAGACATTAACAAGATAAATTCTAACTCTCCATGAGCAGATGATTGGACTTCATAGCCACCTCACAGCCCGCTCTTGATAGGCCAAGCACTTTAACATTTGCATTTATGATCTTCAAACGCAAATTTAAGCCATCATCTTATACAAGTTTTTGGCAAAATTTATAAAATTATTTTTATATTTATTTGACCAGCAGAGGATGGGCAGTTCACTCTAATACAAATTATGATGTCTTTAGAAATCTATCAAACATAATTTTGGAGGAAAAATAAACTAAAAATATTTAAACTGTGGTTAAAAATAAATATCTTTGAAACTCTAATGCTAAAGCCAAATCAGCTACTGCCAAATAAGCTACTTTAAAATCAGATACTGCCTTAGAAGTAACTTTAAAATCAGCTACTGCCAAATCATCTACTGCCAAATCAGCTACTTCCAAATCGGCTACTGCCAAATCAGATACTGCCAAATCAGCTACTGCCAAAATAAGATACTTTAAAATCAGCTACTGACAAATCAAGTGTACCCACATACCTTTCCATCAGAGTGTAGAAAATCAATTCAATCATTACTCTCTAATATCTAATAACCAATCTAAGACTGGAACAGAAATGAAGAATTGGCTAAAATTCATGCATTAATCAACTATTTCTTTTAAATTATCCCTACCGCAAAAGTAAATTTGATGAGTGGAGAGACTTTTTTCACTTCTGCTTGGTGGTATGCTGGTATGTCATTGACTGCTTCCACTCCAATCCTAACTCCTGGTGATCCCACCCTACAGATGTTGAAGGGCTGTGACAAGGCAGACAAGGGAAGTTTATAAAATAGGTGAGATACAACATGAACCAGAACAAAAAAATAAGGTTATGAATTACATTTTTAATTTTTTTACAATTATATATGCTTCAGTTTTAAAAGATAATAATTGAAGGACTCCATTCAAGCTGTGTGAATGAAATAGTAGAACAAGTTATGTTGAATCATCCGGCAGAAACAAAGGAGATCTCTAAAGTTTTTTTTTAAGTGCTCCATTTCTTGCATTTTCATTTGTCTTGTTTGCTGAAGAAGGCATTAAGTCGAAACGTTCACATCTTATTGTCTTGGCTTTTGATTCAAGCTTTCACATACCTTGTTCAACTATTTCATTCAGTTTTAAACTGGTTCAGTACTGCGTGAATAAAATTTTTACCTCTGAAAGACTTGGAAACTTGAGGTAAGCGCTGGTTGGCAAAACGCCATCAATGTACACAAACACCTGACCTTGACTGCTGGAGAACCTCCTGCCAGCAATATTGCCAACACATACAGAATGCTGAAATAGTGTGAGCATTAGATTTTTTAATCAGTCTCTCTTATTGTTGCACTTCTACGTGTGTGAGTGCTAATAACAATTTTACCTCAATTGTATTTTTTTCTTATTGTTTCCATGTTGGTGACAGTTATGTATGTGGTTAGTTCTGTGACAAAGTTATGTAGGTGGTTAGTTCTATGACACAGTTATGTAGGTGGTTAGTTCTGTGACACAGTTATGTAGGTGGTTAGTTCTGTGACACAGTTATGTAGGTGGTTAGTTCTGTGACACAGTTATGTAGGTGCTTAGTTCTGTGACACAGTTATGTAGGTGCTTAGTTCTGTGACACAGTTATGTAGGTGCTTAGTTCTGTGACACAGTTATGTAGGTGGTTAGTTCTGTGACAGTTATGTAGGTGCTTAGTTCTGTGAAACATGTAGGTGGTTAGTTCTGTGACACAGATATGAAATGGTGCTTAGTTCTGTGACACAGTTATGTAGGTGCTTAGTTCTGTGACAGTTATGTAGGTGCTTAGTTCTGTGACACAGTTATGTAGGTGCTTAGTTTTGTGATACAGTTAGGTAGGTGGTTAGTTCTGTGACACAGTTATGTAGGTGGTTAGTTCTGTGAAACATGTAGGTGGTTAGTTCTGTGACAGTTATGTAGGTGCTTAGTTCTGTGACACAGTTATGTAGGTGCTTAGTTTTGTGACACAGTTATGTAGGTGGTTAGTTCTGTGAAACATGTAGGTGGTTAGTTCTGTGACAGTTATGTAGGTGCTTAGTTCTGTGACACAGTTATGTAGGTGCTTAGTTTTGTGACACAGTTAGGTAGGTGGTTAGTTCTGTGACACAGTTATGTAGGTGGTTAGTTCTGTGAAACATGTAGGTGGTTAGTTCTGTGACAGTTATGTAGGTGCTTAGTTCTGTGACACAGTTATGTAGGTGGTTAGTTCTGTGACACAGTTATGTAGGTGGTTAGTTCTGTGACACAGTTATGTAGGTGGTTAGTTCTGTGAAACATGTAGGTGGTTAGTTCTGTGACACAGATATGAAGTGGTGCTTAGTTCTGTGACACAGTTATGTAGGTGCTTAGTTCTGTGACAGTTATGTAGGTGCTTAGTTCTGTGACACAGTTATGTAGGTGCTTAGTTCTGTGACACAGTTATGTAGGTGCTTAGTTCTGTGACACAGTTATGTAGGTGCTTAGTTCTGTGACACAGTTATGTAGGTGCTTAGTTCTGTGACACATTCACACCCATTCTTCTCCAGCCTGCCTACTGTACTGTACAATTCCCTGTGACACCTGATGCACTGTCATGGGGGGCCTACTGTAAAATTCCCTGTGACAACTGATGCCCTGCCATGGGGGCCTACAGTAAAGTTCCCTGTGACACCTGATGCCCTGTCACAGGGACTTACTGTAAAATTCCCTGTGACACCTGATGCCCTGTCAAGGGAGCCTACTGTAAAGTTCCCTGTGACACCTGATGACCTGTCATGGGGGGCCTACTGTAAAGTTCCCTGTGACACCTGATGCCCTGTCAAGGGAGCCTACTGTAAAATTCCCTGTGACACCTGATGCCCTGTCATGGGGGCCTACTGTAAAGTTGCCTGTGACACCTGATGCCCTGTCACAGGGACTTACTGTAAAATTCCCCGTGACACCATATGACATGTCAAGGGAGCCTACTGTGAAGTTCCCTGTGACACCTGATGACCTGTCATGGGGGGCCTACTGTAAAGTTCCCTGTGACACCTGATGACCAGTCATGGGGGGGGCCTACTGTAAAGTTCCCAGTGACACCTGATGCCCTGTCAAGGGAGCCTACTGTAAAGTTCCCTGTGACACCTTATGACCAGTAATGGGGCCTAGCCACACAACTACTTTCAGAAATAATAATTGTCATGGCAAGTCTGACTCTTCCTTGTTGAAAACAATGTTGATGTTTAAGTACTTTCACAACAAAAGCTCTGTCCATTAAAATTTGAGCATGACATTGAAATGTTCAGTCTCACCAAAATTTGGATACTAGAGTGAAATTTAAAAGTATACATTTAAATTTATTATTCAATTACATTCATTTTACAGTATAGTAATAAATTTTTAAAAATATATATTTCTCTCTTTCTATTTCTATGTCTTTATTCTTGTATGTATGTGTATTTCCAATTACAGTTTTGCCTCTACTCAGACATATAATTCAAGACATGTCACTTTGCTCAAACACACTGGAACAGTATATCTAAAGGGTTGGGTAAGAGTGGGTTGAGTCTAGATTTTTTTTTTTTTTTAATTTAAAGGGATGTTAAATGTTTTTCCAAAGGTAAAAAAAAAAAATGACCCTCATAAAAAAATTTTATGAGATAAAAGAAAATTAATCTCAAACTTTTCAATACCAAAAAAACATCATCAAAAATGAAATCAAACTGCTGAAACTGAAAAGGAAAAAACCGTTAATGTACTTGTATTAGCTTCATTGTAAAAATAATGATTTTTTTTTATTAAGTAGGAAAGGGGAATGGGGGTTTAGCACTTAAATAAAAAAAAAAAAAAAATACAAATTAAAAAAAAAAAAACAGATACAACAGGATTATAAAATGTGTAGCATTTTAACTTGACTACATAATAACTGTTAATTTTTCTTGTTTAATTTTATTAATATATGAGAGAAATACACAATCTGTTAACTATTGAAATTTTGTAACTGTATGTTGTTGACAATTGATTTTTGATAAATCACCACTTACCTGTAGAGAATTCCCCTGAAAGACGAAGGTGACCCTAACTGGCCAAAGGCGTCAAGACTTGGAGTAGTGTCAAGACACACTAAAGTGAAGAAAGTGAATCCTGGTCCTGGCCACTTCCGTATGCCTGGCAGGCTGATGACCTATTCATGAGTTACAATAAAATATCAATTTTAAAGATACTATTTTTAATTTTATTCCAGCCATTAAGTTATCACACAAAGACAAGAGTTCTACAGTCGATTCTTTCTATAATTTTACATTTCGATACAGACAGCCTGAAACATTAACAAAAATTTTTTTAAAACAGCAAGTCGATTTTTAGTATGCCTAAATGTAATGCCACGATAAAGATTTTTAACTAACGTGAGATCATGCAAATATTATTTATTGAACTTACTAAAAAAAAATCCCCACTGTAATTGCAGCCTAAATTTTTATGACATTATCAAGCACTTTGCGCTGCAGCAGTGACCCATCCAATTTAAAGAAATACAGAAATCATTCAACTAAGAGTTAAATTTATAATACTAAACTCAGAAATGTATTTTATTCTTAACACCAATAATACTTCAATTAGTTTTAATTCTTGCAAAAAAAATTATCAATTAATGCATAACTTTTTATTTTTACCCTTTACACCAGGGATTAGGAGCAGAGCTCTGGACCAGGGATTAGGAGCAGAGCTCTGGACCAGGGATTAGGAGCAGAGCTCTGGACCAGGGATTTGGAGCAGAGCTCTGGACCAGGGATTAAGAGCAGAGCTCTGGACCAGGGATTAGGAGCAGAGCTCTGGACCAGGGATTAGGAGCAGAGCTCTGGACCAGGGATTAGGAGCAGAGCTCTGGACCAGGGATTAAGAGCAGAGCTCTGGACCAGGGATTTGGAGCAGAGCTCTGGACCAGGGATTAGGAGCAGAGCTCTGGACCAGGGATTAGGAGCAGAGCTCTGGAGCAGGGATTAGGAGCAGAGCTCTGGACCAGGGATTAGGAGCAGAGCTCTGGACCAGGGATTAGGAGCAGAGCTCTGGACCAGGGATTAGGTCGTCTCGAGACCTGGTCCCTAATCCTCGTCTCGAGACGACCAGGGATTAGGAGCAGAGCTCTGGACCAGGGATTAGGAGCAGAGCTCTGGACCAGGGATTAGGAGCAGAGCTCTGGACCAGGGATTAAGAGCAGAGCTCTGGACCAGGGATTTGGAGCAGAGCTCTGGACCAGGGATTTGGAGGAGAGCTCTGGTGCAGTGATTTGGAGCAGAGCTCTGGAGCAGGGATTAGGAGCAGAGCTCTGGACCAGGGATTAGGAGCAGAGCTCTGCACCACGGATTAGGAGCAGAGCTCTGGAGCAGGGATTAGGAGCAGAGCTCTGCACCACGGATTAGGAGCAGAGCTCTGGGCCAGGGATTTGGAGCAGAGCTCTGGAGCAGGGATTAGGAGCAGAGCTCTGGAAAAGCGTCTTATGCCTGGAACTGTTAAAAATTCATACTGTTCCAAGCTCTAACAATTTTAATTAATTAATTTTTATAAAATGTTTATAAGTTGTACCCCACTCTTCTAAAGCTATCTCGCCCCACTCTACTACAGCTATGTTGCCCCTCTGTTATAGCAGCTATGATGCCCCACTCTTCTATCAGCTAAGTTGCTGGTACATGCATTTCACATGTTTAGTAAAAAAGAAGGGTAAAAGACAGAAATAAACACATTTCTTTTAAGCTCTTAGCTCCCACCTTTAACCACCCCTTAACAACCCTTTAATAACTCCTTAACT
>CAXITT010000286.1:48996-126124 GCA_964033795.1 Lymnaea stagnalis
GTCTACATGTTCCACCACTAGCACACTGATTGTCACTATCATTGTCTACATGTTCCACCACTAGCACACTGATTGTCACTATCATTGTCTACATGTTCCACCACTAGCACACTGATTGTCACTATCATTGTCTACATGTTCCACCACTAGCACATCGATCATCACTATCAATGTCTAATTGCTTTTATTAAAATCCTTTTTTTCAAAACAAAACAATAATCTTTTCAATTGTTTAAATTATTTTTAAAAAAACCTGATGTGTTTTCAGTCCTTTAAAATAGCATTTTTTTGCATTTTCCTCACCTCTATACATAGAAAAACATTACTCAGACACAACAAACACAATGAATCCAAGGGCACTGCCATTACTGTGACCTTTCATAGGTCGCATGTTAAACTTATTACTTTTGTATTTACAACATATTTTTATATACAGACTCTTGAGCTAGGATAAGGCAGGGGAGACCGAAATATCTGTCTGATGGGTTATAGATTTTTTTAACACACGCACCGCTAAAGCGGGGTTTCAGGTTCAAAGGGTTAAAATAAAAGCATCCCATCTATTTCATGTTTTGGAAACTTTTGAACTAGTCTGGGCACACATAAAATTCTTACATCTGACAAGTTCTGCATGTCAAAGAAGTGGAGTGGTCCACAGATGCCATCTCTCCTGGCCATGGTTGATATTGCTCGCATCAGGTGGGTGGTGAAAGGATACTGTGGTCAAGTTCAAGAACTTAAGATTTACACGCTACTGAGAGTTGTAGAACATTAATGCTACTTTTAAAAGGTTTTTTTTTTTCCTTTTGTTTTTCAGTTACAGATGATGAGACGGAAAAGTTTTTTTACAGAACAATTGAACTGTTTTTAAATAACAAAAATGGTAAGACTTTCAGAAATGACTATTTGAGGTCGGCGATAAAAAATTGAGCTTGAAATGATATTTGAAAACATTGATTGATGATAACACTTCAATCAAGGAGATATTCAAGGAGATATTGTCTTGTTAAAATACAAGGAACATCTTCTTCTTACTTCTTCTATATATTAAGACCCCATGATCAATTTATACTATGTTTACTATGTAAAAAAAATCTTGACAAATAAACAATTTACTATTCCAGTAGTGTCAGAGATTTAAAAGAGAATTAAATGTCAGAAGTACATAAGAGGAAAAAAAATCAGAAGTACATAAGATAAGGAAATGTAAGATATACATAAGATAAGGAAATCTCAGAAATTTATAAGAGAAGGAAACGTCTGAAGTACATAAGAGAAGGAAATGTCAGAAATACATAAGAGAAGGAGATATTAGAACCATATAAGACAAAATGGGTCAGAAAATGGGTCAAAGTCCAAAGTCTTTGAAACAAGCTTTACCCCAGGCCAACCCCCTAATGATAACTTGAGAAAGAAACCTGTTTTTGATCCTGTCCAGGCTTCATGAGGTTGATGAGACCTTTCAGCTCGGAGGCTGATATGGACAGATTACCAAGTCTTTCCAACAGGAAGATCAAATTTCCTGGCAAAACACAAATGAGGGTTTCCCCGATGAGCAAATTGGCTTGTGAAAATTTAATCAGGGGACAATTATTTATTAGGTAATTACTGAGTGCTTTGGTAAAGCCTTTTGTAATTTATGGTTAGTAATTCATAGCATTTCATAGCATCATTGGGAGATGGGTCAACACAATGTTAAGTCATAGCATTTCATAGCATCATTGGGAGATGGGTAAACACAATGTTAAGTCAATGTTAAAAGCACCACTAGAGATAGGAGGAAGGTGTGCTATCAAAACTAGATGTACAATTAAAAAAAAAAGTCTTATCAACTGTCTGTAGCTATGTTACATGAATAGGTGTACACAGTAATATTCTTATCAACTGGCTGTAGCTATGTTACATGAATAAGTGTACACAGTAATATTCTTATCAACTGGCTGTAGTTATGTTACAATAGCTATATGTGCACAGTCACATGCTTATCAACTGTCTGCAGCTGCAGCTGTGAGTGCTGTACCAGCAAGGAGATGATCCCACCAACCATCTTTCCCTTACAACACGCCATCTTGTTACCATAACTAGATGTGCAGAGTTTTTGGTCAGCTCTTTGCTCAGCCATATCTGACAGAAACAAACGTGGATAACCCTGCCCTTAACTGTACAACATCAAAATTTTAATAATGGAAGCACATAATGTTTATGTTATTGAGCACATACCGTACACCGTCATTGGGCTACTTTCGTTTCATTCTGTAATGGTTGAATTTTTAAATATTGTTCTGAATTTATTCTGGCAGCTGTAACTTGACAGGTTATGACTTCAGAATTTTAAAAATTGTTTTGTAGAAAAGTATTTTTGGTCGATGGGACCCAGTACTTCTGACTTGGACAAATACACTTGTAGATGGGACCCAGTACTTCTGACTTGGACAAATCCACTTGTAGATGGGACCCAGTACTTCTGACTTCGACACAAATACACTTGTGCCCGGTTTAAATTTTTACCCAGTGCCTCCACCTCCCTAAAATGATCAGTCAAGATGAGCACATATTAAATCAATGGTTGCATGGAGGAAAATGAGATACCAAGTACCTGGAGGTCATGTGACTCAATCTTGACCAGCCACTTCATCAGCAGCACGGTGGCTTGTGTGTTTCTTATAGCCGTGGTTTTCATGGTCTCGTAGGGCGTTTCAACGACCTGGCAATGAGGAGGTCAACAATGAGGTCAACAATGAGGTCAACAACGAGGTCAACAATGAGGTCAACAATGAGGTCAACAATGAGGTCAAATTTCACTAAAAGCTAAAACTTTATTATTTGGTTGTGTTTTGTTTTTTTAATTAACAAATAACACAATGGTTTTACAATATATCAGGAGTGTTTGACAAACACATTTACAATATATCAGGAGTGTTTTACAAACACATTTACAATATATCAGGAGTGTTTGACAAACACATTTACAATATATCAGGAGTGTTTGACAAACACATTTACAATATATCAGGAGTGTTTTACAAACACATTTACAATATATCAGGAGTGTTTTACAAACACAGTTACAATATATCAGGAGTGTTTTACAAACACAGTTACAATATATCAGGAGTGTTTTACAAACACAGTTACAATACTTGCAACCTTCATATATTGAAGTTAATAAAAAAAAATTATGTTGGTTTTGAATTGTACCCACTGAAGATATTTGAAAACATCCACTTTTAATAGGTCTAGCTGAGTTCCAAGTGAACTCACCAAATTTAACAGACTGTAAAAGTTCCTTTGAGGGTTGCCCACAACCATGTAAAATTTCTAAAAATTCATTGTGGCCCACACACTTCTCAAACATGATC
Source organism: Lymnaea stagnalis (assembly GCA_964033795.1). NCBI lineage: Eukaryota > Metazoa > Mollusca > Gastropoda > Lymnaeidae > Lymnaea > Lymnaea stagnalis. The sequence continues at coordinate 52,356 of CAXITT010000286.1, forward strand.
TGTCAGAGAAGCATAAAACAAAAATAAAACAGAATAAACAAAAATGGACAGTAGAATTAGAAAGGTTTAAGTTTGGACTATGACATAGCTTAGTGGGCACCCTGATTCAACAATGACATAGCTTAGAAGGTACCATGACTTGACAATGACACAGCTAAGAAGGTACCATTGTTCGACAATGACATAGCTGAGAAGGTACCATAATTTGACAATGACTTAGCTTTGTAGGCACCATGATTCGACAATGACATAGCTTGGTGGGTACCATGATTCGACAATGACATAGCTTGGTGGGTACCATGATTCGACAATGACATAGCTTGGTGGGTACCATGATCTGACTGTGACATAGCTTAGTGGCACCATGATTTGACTGTGACATAGCTTAGTGGCACCATGATTTGACTGTGACATAGCTTAGTGGCACCATGATCTGACCGCGACATAGCTTGGTAGGCACCATGATTTGACTGTGACATAGCTTAGTGGCACCATGATCTGACTGCGACATAGCTCGGTAGGCACCATGATTTGACAATGACATAGCTTAGTAGGCATCATGATTTGACTGCAACATAGCTTGGTAGGTACTATGATTAGACTGCAACACAGCTTTGAAGGACATAGCTTTTTAGGTACCAAGATTTATCATTCATGGACCAATGGACTTTCACTAATTATTCCTGACATGAACTATAAAGGACTTAGCAAGTTAAAGTAATTAAATGAATCTTCCACAGTGCTGTGTTTTCAAACTTTTTTTATTTTCACAAGGAATAAAATCAGATTTCCTTCTCCTAATGGAAGAATACCATTAGCCTCACCTTTGCCTTTGCTGAGCCGCTCAGCAGCGCTGCCAAGGTGTTGATCACAGAACAAGCAAGTCTTTGAATGTCTTCACCCTGAAACTTTAAGTTAGGATCACAGTTAAGTTTAAGCAACTTCTAAAAGTTTTGACAATAAATGCTTATTCCATAAAGGGCCGGCCAGCCTTGGCAACTTTGGCGCACGAGGCAGGTCAAAATTTTTGGCAACCCCTTCCCCCAGGTAATTTTCAGGTTGATGTTAACAGTTAATAATTTTAAAAGTGTGCTGCTGGAGAAGACTGAAGAATAGAGACCTATATTCATAGCGGTCTTTTCCAGGCAATCACATACAAACAATAAAACATAATTGTTATTTAGATTTTAGGTAGCAAAATTAAAAACTAACTTGTTCTAAACTAAAACAGATTTTTTTGAAAAGGAGCAGCTCCAACCAGATAAAATTCCGACCTTCGGCATGCAATAACTACACAGTTTAAAAAATTTTTAAAATAAATAAACTGGAACAATAACTAGTATGCTATTCTACAACAAACATTTCTGACTGTTGCAGGGGAAAAATCACCGTTGATGTCATCTCCATAATCATTTTCAGTAGATATCATCTCCAGAGATTTGAGCCTTTGCCGAGTCAAATAAGCTCTTAAGTTTAAATAAACTTCTCCCTAGAAAAAAATTATTTCTCTAGTTGCAGCGCTGAATCAAATTTTCAGCAAAATTCTAAAAGAAATTACTATAGATGGACAAACATCCAGCAGTGCCATTTTGAGTCTTTGAAAGGCCCCTTACCACTTTTCATTTTGATCCCCCTGCATTAAAAATTGTAGTTTATTTTTTTTCCACATCACAACACATCACAACTCTGGGCCCCTTAAATATATACGGCCAATATGCAGGACCCACGTGACCACTCTGACGGCCAAGCACTGACTAGACTGCAAACCTTTTAGAACATTCAGTGGTGATTTCTTGCATAGCAGCATGTGTATCGGTAGGAGTATATAATTTAAATTCATCAGTTTCTGAGATGTTCAAATTTGTCAGATAATTTTTGTAAGTCATTAAGTTCATGGGGAGGTAATGTTTGTAATCCTTTAGCATCATGAATGCAAAATCCTTCAATGATTTTAAGAGTGGTAAGGCTTCATGTCACACTAAAGGATCATTTGATGTTTATGGAATGGCAAAAATTGCATTATAAATCTCGCCAAGCTGGTAACGATTAGGTACAAAGCTGTCAATTCTTGATTCCCAGCGAGTATCAGATAAGGATTTTACTATTAGCTCTAGAAAATAGAGTTTTTTTTTTTTAAGCTGTTGATGTACAGAAAAACAAATAAATCTGATGACTTTATAAAAAAAATATCATGCTGCAGTTACGGTAGATTTCGCATCATCACTGGTCAAGTTGCATAGGAATGGGTGCAGATAGGAAAGGTCAAGGGGGGGGCGGGGGATCTTTTTCTTTATTTAGAGGGTCGGGATTTTCGGCAACTTCAGAATTGTTTGTTTTTTTGTGTGTGGAAAATGGGATTCAAAACATGGCACTTCCCGGTCAGCACTAACACTTGCAACACCACTTTCGCCAACAAGATTTAATGACAAAACCATTGGAACAAAACATAAAATATGAGTCATATTGAAAATTCTTCTACGAACATAATTTTTAAACCACATTGAAAATAAGTCCCTCAAAATATAAATTATTAATCATAAATGCAAAATATAAATTCTAATACTTCAAATCCCCTTATTTATGAAAAAAAATTATTATAAAAAAAATAATAATTGAAAAACTATTCAATCGTCGTGCTGTCCATAAAGAATAAAAATCTCACTGAAGCACTAAAGGAGGAGATCCCCCTCCGTACTGTGTTATTCAAATTGTCACGAGTTATTAATTACCTTCTCCTTTTGAAAATATATTTTCTTCTCCCTGGTGCTCACATTAAACGACCGGATGTTTTCAAAAAATCAATCACCAAAAATATAATTAGATGTCTTAAAAGATTTTATTATGGATAACTTGGGTGGGGGTGGGGGGGTGGGGGGGGGGGTTTTAAGATTTACATCTCAGGTCAAGGCTAGTTATCAGACTATTTCATTCATATTCTGGGGGGTTAGTTATACATATTGAGAGTGAATTTTCTTCTTATTATTTTCTCTTATTTTACAGAATCTGCCTTAGCTAGCTAAACTAAATTTTCACATACAGTCATAAAAAAAACCAGAATTTTAAAAAGAAATCAGGATATTGTTTCATTCAAGGTCGAGTTAAAAATCAAGATGCCCCATGAGTTCTTACCACTAAAAGAAAATGTAAACGCTGTAGCTTACTACTTACTTGAGTAACAAATGCTGTCATTTCCTAGTATAATCACACTATTACTTAATTTAGATATAAATACTGCTACTTACTTGTGAGTTTTTTTATCAAGAGGGCCAGGGCTTCAAACAAATCATCTCTCAACAGCAGCATTTGAAGTGCCAGTTTGTCAGGACTATTCACCATGTCCCGTATTGCATCTGGTCAGAGGAATAACAACAAGAAAATCAGAGTTACACTCATCAGGTAATGAGCCATAACAGATGGTTGGTTTTGCAATGAGGCTTTACCCTATGTGTTTCATTTATCATTCCTATGGTGGCCGAGTGGTCTAAACTGAGCCAGTCCCAAGCTAGGGGATTGGAGTTCAATCCCTAGAAAATGCCTAGACAAACAAAAACATCACAAGCAGCCCGGGTGAATGGGACTCGTTAACCTTGGATGGCAACTCATCTAAGAGAAGGCAAACTCAGAAATGAAGTCATGTAGAGAAGGCAAACTCTGAAGTCAAACCCAGAGTTGGAGTCCCGTAGAGAAGGCAAACTCTGAAGTCAAACTCAGAGATGGAGTCCTGTAGGCGTTATGACATTGACAATTCTGACAACTCATGCGACGAAACAACGTATAAGAGCACAGTGAAACACACAAACACACACATGCTGTTCATCTACTGCATCCTGATGGCCTTGAACAAGTCTTGCATTGGATCAAATAGGCAAGGAAGAGACAGTGAGGCTGACAAATTGAGCAACTCTCCCTCACTTCAAACAGCTCAAGTCAAGGCTACTGCTCAAGTCCTTGGTCATCTTCGAGTGCAAAGGACAAACAACATCCTTCATTTGGTATTGACCTAGTCTTTTGATCTGGTATGTAACCATCTGTTCATGTTAATTCAGCGGCAGTTTAAGTCTCCATTTCACCGATGCGCCAATGTTAGTTGGCAGATTGCCTTCCCAGAAAATCAACCCTTCATTGGCAAGCAGTTTCAAGATAACTATAGTTAACATATCTGACACCTGCCCTATTTTTTAAAATTTGTAATCTGATTACATCAAAATTTGTGATCGACATAAAAAGTGTATGCACATATCTTATAACACATTTTTAAATGTTTGTCATATTCTGCATGGTCATCAAGAAATCTTCAGCCCAAGTATGTTGTCAAGTCTCTCGTGTCTTGATAAATCTGCATTTATCTATAACATAGATTTCTGGACTTTAACATTCTGAGCTCCACCGACTCTCTTTCCATTAATAGGTACATAATTTAACTACAAGTCAAAGTCACTTCAAACTAAAAACTATTTAATCATAATTAAATATAAAGCAGGGAATCCTTCAGACGCAGGAACCTACCAACGACTAAGATAAGTTTTTCCGGCTCCTGGACTTTTGAGCTGATCCCCAGCATGACTTGCATGTAGCTGGAAAACACATCAGGAACCTCAACCTGGCGCTGAGATTGTAAAAACAGGAAACCATTATTTGAGTTTTTGTCCCTTTTTCAAGTAACGAGGTTCAATTTGTGACTAAAATCAAAAATTATTCAAGACAAATTTCTGAGGGGATGACAGGTATAAGTAAAGAACAAAGTTCAAACATTTTTTTACATTACATCCAAGCTGTGTGTGTGTGCATATGAAAAATTATAATTTAAATTACTCTTTGTAGGTTTACATAAAATGATCTTATGTTACATATATATCAATATTTTCTATGTTTGGATAAAATTGTGAACGTTTCTGAGATTTTCAGTTAAAGAAAATTTTAATATAAATTCTAACTTCAGTTTTAAAGCAGCAATAAAAATGAGAACAAATTGTTGTAAAACAAGAGATGAACTATGTGAGATGCTATTTTTTGTTAAATAAATAAAAAGAGATGCACATTAGCTGCATTAAACTATGTTACTTCATTTTAAATGAATAACATGGTGCCGACTGCAATCAAGTTGTATGAGACCCATTGAGTGAACCTTCTGTTGTGACTTTTCCAAATGCTCTCCAGTTCTGTGTTGCTTATTTATATTCACTTCATTTTCAAAACAGCTGACGCAGAAACCTAAACCCTTTTGAATAACATTTTTTTAAATAACAATTCCTCATTGCGCAATCTTGAAACACCCTGATTACTTTTGCATAAAACAGTCAATGGCATCTTTTGCCACGCACTGACCTCATCAGGGCTGCAGCTGTGAATTTTGTGAATCATGATAACAAAACAGTGTAGGACGATGCGTTGAATTTCTACCCTGTCCTGGTCGCTGATTCTGGCACAACAAGCAGCTCTCCCTGATAACAATGACAGCAGAACATCAAGGGTCGCTGGGGTCACCGTAAGTGTTGCATTGGTCTGAATTTTTTTTAAAAATATAGATTACCGGTATTGCAAAATAAAATATTTGAAATTTTACTCGTTTTTTTTTCTTTATCAACTTGAAAAAATATTAATTAAAAAAAATATTTTTTTTTAACTGTTCAAGTGAAACATTATTTTATGCAACAGCTGAAAATATTTTTTATGATCAAAGTCAAAATCAAAGTTACTTATCATATTTAAATGAACTCAAAATCTCAAGACTTTTAATGAAATGACATTTTCATTTATTATTATATATATACGTTTAAATCTAAGTATAAGCCCTTGTTTTGCACCTTATATAACATTCATTTTTTTTAAATAAACATGAAGAGGCTTCTTTTAAAGACACTACAGTACCTGAGAACCAGACATCACTGCACCAAACATATGCAGAAGTCTGAGCTGTAATTCATGTGAAAGACAAGGTTTTTGAAAACATTCTGAAAAATAGACAGCAGTACAAAAAATTATTTTGACTTTTTTTTTTCATCCTCATACATTCAGACTTGCATGTTAGCAAATTATTTCAAACTTATTCCAGACCTGTTTACTCGTACGATTTTGGCGTACAATGTATGATTTTGAGGTGTATACAATATATATACTGTATGTTTATTTTTTACTATACATCTACGGTATTGAATGATTTTGTGATATTGTACGTTTTAAAGAGTTTGAGGGTAAACAGGTCTGTTATTCAGAATTTTGGGTCAAGAGGGAAATATCAACACCACACCAACCCCCTCCCTTATAATGAAAAGTTAAATAATCTGCTTAAAATACATGTTAAAATAATTTGAAAGCGGTAATTATTAACAAATAAACTGCTAGAAAAAGGAAAATTGAAATGGCCACTCTGTGAACCTACCATGGAAAAATGGAATGACTTCATTATGCACTAAAGCTGGCTTTGAAAACTGTTCCACATCAACTAGCCATCTGGGGGAAAAAAAGGTAAAACCTCTTGATGATGGTTTGTTTCATTATTATTTTGAATATTTTTTAAACTACCCATCAGGGCAACAAACAAAAAATTAGATATGAAAAACAAGTTCATATTTTTAAATAAAAGTGGGATTAATTTTAATTTTATTATTTTTATAGGAAACTAAATATAATATGTTTCAGTATGTCTGGTTGCACAGCTGAAATTTAGAGAACCTTAACGAATGGACAAATATTTTGTACACAGTATAATTGAAGACGGTCAATTTAAACACACACACACAAATTATATACATTTTATTTGGATTTGTTCCAAGACAGTAATAATCTGTTATTGTAAAATGACTTTAACAATTTTTTTTTATCCACAACAGCGACAGCCAATAATGTAGGTTGGGATCAGTAAATTTATTTTTTTTGTATCCAATGAGAACTTTTTTTAAAAACTGCTACAGGAGAGAAAATGAATGGAATGAGGGTTTCTGTGACCTCAGTAATGTCAAACTTTAGGAATATAATTCCTGCCCTGCATGTGGGTCGTTCTCGCAACGCATGCTGCACCCCTTGGAACATAATTATATATTGCAAAACCACCGGATTAAAAAAGTAATGCAGTTTGAAGTTAGCTGTGAGAAAAAGAAATTGAAAACCAAAACAAGAAGTAACTTACTTTGGAAAGCACAGACTGAGCAATGGTTATGGCTTGTTTGACAAAATCACAGGATGCTACCAACAACACATTATCATAATTTCTGAAAACATTATTAAAAAAGAAAACCAAAACAAGAAGTAACTTACTTTGGAAAGCACAGACTGAGCAATGGTTATGGCTTGTTTGACAAAATCACAGGATGCTACCAACAACACATTATCATAATTTCTGAAAACATTATTAAAAAATATGTTATATTTGTTTGTATAGCCTAGGTAAAGAGTTGCCAGTGGGCAAATAACCGAGGGAAATGGACTTAGATATTCTTGGGGAGGAGGAAAACTCTAGAGCTAAAAGCTTTAACCACCAAAGAGGCCAATCGGTGGTCAACTTGACATGGGGTCTCCAATATTCCAACACTATGTCTTGAAAATGAAACCAAACAAAATTAAATGAGTTTTTATCCCCCACAGATGGAAAGTTATAAACTACCTGCATATAATGACAAGGCACTTCAAGATTGCTGCCATCAAGTCTAGGCTTTACAAATTTAAATCTTTGATGATGTCCTCACTACATTTTTTAGCAACCTGGCCAGGTGTTGTAGCATGGACTCTGGGTGTTCAGTTAAAAGTGGACTTTGATTGCAGAGGCTGTGAACAATTTTGTTCACAACAGTTTGTCATGAGTGAAAAGGTGTTCCTGGCATCAAATGGCAGCGCATTTAAGGTAAATTAAGTAACTTGCTTTATTTTTATTTTTGTAAATAACATCTTACATATTACATCTAAGCTACTTGTGCAGTTTGCACTACACAATACAACAGCAACAAAAAAATAAAATTACCCTTCAGTGAGGTGCTCAAAATCAATATCAAGAAAATTGGAATAAAAACTGGTGAAATCTAAAACTGTGTCTTTGTCCTTCTGTTAAGGATAATAAAAAACAAACAAATCTGATTTCAGCAAAACATGCAAGTACAGTAATCTGTAAGCACTAAAACATTAACAGTGTTATTCCTCCCAGAACATGTTGGGTCATTTTATCAGCCATAAGGTACAAAAAAATCGCATCAAGATATGAAGAGTTGATTTTCAAAATGCGGTATCCACCATTTTTGAAAAAAATGAGATAACTGTATATTCTTGTAGAGCAAACCACCCTTCTTTAGGACATGTAGAGCAAACCACCCTTCTTTAGGACACGTAGAGCAAACCACCCTTCTTTAGGACACATAGAGCAAACCACCCTTCTTTAGGACATGTAGAGCAAACCACCCTTCTTTAGGACACGTAGAGCAAACCACCCTTCTTTAGGACACGTAGAGCAAACCACCCTTCTTTAGGACACGTAGAGCAAACCACCCTTCTTTAGGACATGTTAAAGTTTATTTACATAACACATTTTAATCCTATATTATTCTATATCTAAAAATGATTTATTTTCAAAACGTGGTGTGAATTTTTTTTTAATTATCAAAATGCTGTATATATTTTTGGACCAATCCGTGTGATTGGCAAGCTATTTTGCGGCATTCTGCGCTGCACATGCGCACTAAACATCATGACGCGAAACAACAACAAACATGGTGCATAACGACGGCCTGGATGAAAGAAAAAGAGCTCAACAAGAGAAAAAGAAAAACCGTTTCTTCATTCAAGCGGAGGAAAGATCCCCTCAGCTATGTGTAATCACTATAAATGATTCTGCAAGGTCAGTTACCAGAAAAAATTTTTTTTTTAAATACTAAATTTCATTTTAAATTATTATTATTATTGTTACCGTTACTACACATCAGAAGTGTTAAGGAAATGAAAATAAAAAGTTGCTTTACAGAGTTAGCTGTTTTATTTATTACACATTCAATCTTTTACATGCAGATCCAGCCATTACAGAAGAAAGGGTGCTCAAGGACTGAAATATTTGCCCTCTAATTGGAATGTAAATAAGAAGCATCAACTTTTCCTGGAACAAAACCAAACTGCTATTGAAGATGATGCACACTCTGAATCAGACACTTCATTATTTTCTATTGCAATGTTGTTCTAAATTCAAATAAAATGATTTTTGAATTGAAAATTATCTTGTTTACTTTTGTTTAGAATTCAGATTTATAAAAACAAATCATGCAAACTTATAGCACTCTAAACATTACACTATTACAAGCGACTTCCCAGCATTTATAATACTGTTCTGTTAAAATATATCAATAAAAAACATTAATCATACACAATTATTAATGTATATGATACAATTTAATTTTATTTTGTTATGTAAGTGGTTTTTAATCTATAAACAACTTGAATTATTTGCTACTGGGAATAATGTTATGCTGTCAAAATGGATATACAGCATTTTGTCGCTAAGTTACAGCTGGATACACAGCATTTTGAAACGAAATAAGAAATTCAACCAAGTAAATAAATACATTTTAATTAACCTCCATTTCAATTTTAATCATTATCTAACTTATATTTTGAATAGATGCCTAAATTAACATTTACTTTTCCTAAAATTTGAGCCATCATTGTGTAGCAGAAAAAGTCGATTATCTCAAAACGCCAAAAATGGAGATACAGCATTTTGAAAATCGACTCTTCATATATGGGTCCAGGTACCAAAGATCCAAGTGTAAAAATTAAAGCCCTCATTAATTAAAAAAATTAATATTTTAGGGTGATATTAATATTTTAAACTAATAAAAGGGAAGTTGTCATCTTCACCACTTCATATGTGTCCGCTCTTATTTAGGGTGATAATTAAGAGCAGCTACATATAAAAAGGTGAAGACAACAACTTCTCTTAAACTAGATTTAAAAGATAGCAATATTATCAAAGTAACTAAACTGAAAATTTTAAATTCTATCCATGAAAACCTACCCAGTGACCCTTATCTTGTGACATCAAAAATTATATTAATAAGAATAAGGATGATAATTGTAAAGTTGGCCAATGCTAAGGCCAAACTTTGTTAAAAGTAGTAGCATAAGTCCAACCTATGCTAAGTTTAAACTTTGTAAAAAGTAGTAGCGTAAGTCCAAACCCTATACTATGGCCAAACAAAGTTAAAACTAGTAACCTAAGTCCAAACCCTATGCTAAGGCCAAACTTTGTTAAAAGGGTAAGCCTAAGTCAAAACCCTATGCTAAGGCTAAACAAAGTTAAAAGCAGTAGCCTAAGTCAAAACATGAGTAAGTAATTTCAGTGTGAAAAATTTAAATGATCAAATTAGTAGGCCTAGGCCAAACCTGAGTAAGTGAAGAAAACAAGGGAAAATAAATTTGGGATATATTAAGGCATATAATTCAAGAAATTTAGGGTAAAGAAATACTACTTAGAGTTAGGTATTCACATTTTATGGGCATCCAGGAGTAAGGAATTTTGTTTATTAACACTTAAACATGGCAAAAAGTAAAAATTATGAATATTCTCTCATTTGCTGCATATAGAATTCTAATATGCCAACTTCTTTCTTAAACTTAAATAAATCAATCACAAATTTTAAATTCCAAAAATTCAATTACAGTTTTTTTTCAAGCCATATCTAATTATATAGGTCTTAAAGCTGTAATTTCATTTTGAAAATATTGTCAGATAAATAAATGAATTCACACAAATTGTGCAGATTTTTTACCCCTCCCCATACCCTTACTGTCACAAATTGTCACAGAAATTTAGACCCACCTTGAAATATAACAAAACAAACCTCTGCACCCACTTACAATATTTAAAAAAAAATCTGAAATTCAAAACGGATGACTTCAGTAGTCACAAATCACAGCGACACTACTAAATTCACTCATCAATTCAATGATTCAAGTCAAAGTCGACAAAGTCGAATCTAGTTGATTAGTTACAATAGTTAGTTACAATTACAATAATTGACACTAGACCTAGGACCTGGCCCTACTCCTAGCCTACACCTATGTAAGCCTAAGACAGCCTGCCTATACTATGTCCTAGTACTATGTTACTATTCTTTCTACTTTCTGACTATACTGTATGTTCATAGAATTAGGCCTACCATGTGAAGTGAGATGGAATGAAAAAATGGTTGGCAGTTTAGGGGTGAATGATCCTAGTAAATTTTCTAGGGCAGGGATACTTAAAATTTTTGCAGCAGCACTGCATCGCCTGTAATTTAAAAACACCCCACCCCTCCCCTTTCCCAGTTTAAATTAATTATATTTTAATACTTTTTACTTTTAGGGGGGAATGAAAATAAATAAATGATTTAGTTAAGTTTTATTTTTCCATTTACCTTTCTAAAAAAAAAAAAAAAGTAATGTGTGAATAAAATTTACTAGAAAAAAATTGTTTACTGCTGCTAATCAAAATGCATAACGGCATAACTACTAATAGTATTAGTAGACTAATAGTAGTAGTATCTTTTTTTAAAAGGCACCAACAATAAGCTATGGCAGAAAATAAAATTTGTGGGTCTCCTGCACCTCAGGGTGCTTTCAATCCTGGTTAAGAATTACCGTTTCTAGGGAAATGTTTCTGACAGGTGCATTTATTTGATATCCATTGGGAGGTAATTTATTTCGGCTAATTCTGAGGACGACTGCCACTCGTCTTTTGTGTGTTAGTGACTAAGTTGTTAATTACTAATACTAATTAATTATAGTTGCAGTGAATTAGGGTTTACGTTAGGTTGAGGGATCGATTTAGGGTTCAGGTTAGGCATAGGGATCGTACCGGGATCGATTTAGGGATACCTTTGTGCCATTTGTGAAATTCGATAAAATAGTGGCAGTCGTCCCCGTAAATTACCATAATTTCCATTTTGATAACAGTATTTGTTTCCGTAGCTCTTCGTCCATTTTGATTAGATGTATTTGTGTAATTCTTCTATTTCTGTGTTAATAAAATTATTTTCCTGAGGTTATGAGTTACTTCCCTTAAAAGAAGGATGGAAGAAAAAAAAGATTTGATACTAAGTGGGGGTGATGAAAGAAAATACTATCGCCAATCTACATAATAATATGCCAAGAGACGATGGTAAAGCATCGCTGGAAACCCCACATTACATTTTTTTTAACCCCCAGAAAAATTGATGCGGTGGGAGCACGACTACTTCATGTACCAAGAGAACAGTTTCGAATAAATATATATACTGAATACACCCTACCAAGTAGCCTATGTATGAGATGGGCGGAGAAAAAAAACAAACTCCTTTATCAATAAACTTGCAAATTAAATGCAAAACTTCACTGAAGTGAACGTGGGGTGGAAATATGACAGAAAGCCCCGAAGGCGTTTCAAAGTTTAAACCCAATCCTCATAATGTAAGCTATTATTCCCTTGTCATCATCATCATGTCCCTTAGTCATTGGACCGTTGGGGCGCCACAGAAGAAATGTGAGCTATCCTCCTCCATTCGTCTCTGTCTTCTGCACAACACACTGCATCGCCCAGTGTTAGACCTGTCCATTCTTTGATTTTTTCCTCCCATATTTTTCTTTGTCTTCTTCTTCTTCTCTCTCCTCTTGTAGTGCCCTCCAATATTTCTTTGGCAAACCCTTGTTTCCTTGTTACGTGGCCGTACCATTATAATTTGCGTTTTTTCACAGTCACCAGTAGGTCATCGTACTCCCCAATTGCCTGGCGAACCCTTTCTTTCACAGTATCATTGGAGATATGGTCCCTATAGCATATACCAAAAATGCTTCTGAAGCATCTCATTTCCATCGCCTTTATTTTCCTTTCAAGATCGGCTGTTAATGTCCAGGATTCGCAGGCATGCAGGAAAATGGAGAGGGCTAATGAGCGCATCAGCCTGATTTTGGTGCTGGGGGCTATATTTTTGTAATTCCATATTTTCTTGAGCTTTTTTAGTGCTTTTGTAGTCTGTGCAATCCTGGACATCAGTGCAACAGGCGAACAATCCCAAGAGAAATACACCACAGTAAATAAAATGGAAATAATTTAATGTTTCTTGGGCGGCCCGGTACCATTCGATCCACGGACCTGTACCGGTCCGCGGCCCGGGGTTTGGGGACCACTGATCTACACCATCTTTAGAATGGTATATCATACAGAACCAACCATCTACACCATCTTTAGTAGGATATATCATACAGAAACCAACCATCTACACCATGTTTAGCAGGGTATATTGTACAGAAACCAAACATCTACACCATCTTTAGTAGGGTATATCATACAGAAACCAACCATCTACACTATGTTTAGCAGGGTACATCAAACAGAAACCAAACATCTACACCATCTTATTAGTAGGGTATATCATACAGAAACCAACCATCTTTAGCAGGGTATGTGACACAAAACAACCACCTACCTACACCATCTTTCTCCCCAGGCCTTGTTTTTCTTGTTGTGTCTGCAAAGCGTAAGACAGGGCAATGAACTAAGTCCTAATAAGACAGGGAACTAAGTCTAAATAAGACAGGACAATGAATAAAGTGTTGATGAATTAATTGAATTTTATTGATTATCAAGCTACTTGAGGACAGGATGTAGTGCAAAGATGACTGTGGGGGGGGGGGAATCACAAATTACTTACGGAAAACACTAAAAGCAAGGCATTCTGGGTACTCTTTGAACAACTTCTCCAACAGTGTACTTTTCCCACTCCCTGATGGTCCACTCATAACACTGGGTCGAAGTTCTGTGGCACCCATGGTGACGAGGCTCTTTCCACAGTTACGTGCTGGTTAAATTAAAAAAAAAATATCTTTAAGAATATCTTTGATAGATACTCGTTGATAGAATATCTTTGATAGAATATCGTTAATAGAATATCTTTGATAGAATATATTTGACAGAATATCTTTGATTGAATATCTTTGATAGAATATCGTTGATAGAATATCGTTGATAGAATATCTTTGACAGAATATCTTTGATTGAATATCGTTGATAGAATATCGTTGATAGAATATCGTTGATAGAATATCGTTGATAGAATATCTTTGATAGAATATATTTAAGAATATCTTTGATAGAATATATTTAAGAATATCTTCCATCGAATATATTTGACAGAATATCTTTGACAGAATATCTTTGATAGAATATCTTTGCCACAATATATTTAAGAATATCTTCCATAGAATATATTTGACAGAATATCTTTGATAGGTTTATACAATAAATTAATTATAATAAAATGCATTATTCCTTGATTGGTCTGTAAACATGAGAAACAAAGGTTTTCAATTATGTTATCGTCCTTCTTTATGTTTTCCTCTACCCTTTGAAGACTTCTTATTTTCAAGCTAGACTGAGCTTGTTATGGACTCCTTTGGGAACTCGGTAATAAATAAATATAAATACGTCCCTTTATTTGACATTACATGTGTTGTGGCCAGCATCACATCACAACATCATGAGAATTGACGACCAATCATGTGATTATTTCCTGTGCATGACATGATCAATTCATCACACACACACACACTACAGGTACAATCCATTACACTTCCATCAACTAATTGAAAGCATCCACTTTCCCTCCAAGCATTTTGCCAGCATTGTTGATTTCTTCCTAATTAAGGAAAGTGGCCACGTTCTTTCAAATTCTTAAGAAAACTATAACACCATGCTCATCTCAATCATCTGGTCACCGCATAGTGTACACAGTGGTGACCAAACAGACACCTGCAGTTCTATCTTTCAGTGTCCACAAATAGGTCTACATTCATTAAACATTAAATATATCTTCTACTATTGTTTTTTAGCTTTAAGATACTTCACGTGTTGCCTTTAACCCTCTTGGGACGTAAGGACCGATCCATCGGCCCAAGGTTGACTAGCGAGAAAGACGTAAATAAGAAAGTAAAGACACCATAAATAGCACGACATAATATAACAAGTCAAGTAAACAACAACGACGACAAAAGAATGAGAACCAAATAAACTAAGATTTAATTGAACACTTAGCTACTCACACGCGCGCACACACACAAGAAAGTCCGGACTCTTTAAACCAAAGCAGAACTTCTGCTGACTTATCTGGCGAAAGTTTCCACGAATGTAAACATGTGCAGGTAAATATTCAAAGGGAATGGCCGATAGTCTTACTTGTCCAACACACAGACGGCGGGCGAGGGGGTGTTGTATGTAGGTGGGGGTGGATCGTCAATAGACCCATCCTGGTCGAGAGATTGGGGGGGGGGGGGGGAGTTTGAGGGTGTTTTAAGTGTGTGTGTGTGACGGCTAAATATTTTATCCTCGTTTCTCAAGCAGTGGTACAACAATGCAAGATGAATGGGAGAGTCCTTTTTTAAAAAAAAAACACGAATTTCTGCATATTTTAATTAACTCCCAAATACTCGGAGGTAGAGAGAAAGAGAGAGAGAGAGCGAGCGAGAGAGAGAGAGAGAGCGAGAGACAGAGGATTATTACTTAATATACCATACATTGATGAAACTACAACGTGTGGACTGGCTGACTGCTCGAAAGAAGAATGTTAACTGAATGGGGTGTTAACTGAATGTGATGTTAACTGAATCGGATGTTAACTGAACGGGGTGTTAACTGAATGTGATGTTAACTGAATCGGATGTTAACTGAACGGGATGTTAACTGAATATGATGTTAACTGAATCGGATGTTAATGCATTGGGTGTTAACTGAATGTGATGTTAAATGAATGGGGTGTTAACTAATTGGGGATGTTAACTGAATGGGGTGTTAACTAAATGGGGTGTTAACTAAATGGGGTGTTAACTGAATGGGGTGTTAACTGAACGGGACGTTAACTGAACGGGTGTTAACTGAACGGGACGTTAACTGAACGGGTGTTAACTGAACGGGGTGTTAACTAAATAGGGTGTTAACTGAATGGGGTGTAACTCAATGGGGTGTTAACTGAATGGGGTGTTAACTGAATGGGGTGTTAACTGAATGGGATGTTAACTGAATGGGGTGTTAACTGAATGTAATGTTAACTGAATTGGATGTTAACTGAACGGGGTGTTAACTGAATGTGATGTTAACTGAATCGGATGTTAACTGAACGGGGTGTTAACTGAATGTGATGTTAACTGAATCGGATGTTAACTGCATTGGGTGTTCACTGAATGTGATGTTAACTGAATGGGGTGTTAACTGATTGGGGATGTTAACTGATTGGGATGTTAACTAAATGGGATGTTAACTGAACGGGGTGTTAACTGAATGGGGTGTTAACTAAATGGGGTGTTAACTGAATGGGGTGTTAACTGAACGGGACGTTAACTGAACGGGTATTTAATGAACGGGGTGTTAACTGAATGGGATGTTAACTGAATGGGGTGTTAACTGAAAGGGTGTTAACTAAATATGGTGTTAACTGAATGGGGTGTTAACTGAATGGGGTGTTAACTGAATGGGGTGTTAACTGAACGGGGTGTTAACTGAATGTGATGTTAACTGAATCGGATGTTAACTGAACGGGGTGTTAACTGAATGTGATGTTAACTGAATCAGATGTTAACTGCATTGGGTGTTAACTGAATGTGATGTTAACTGAATGGGGTGTTAACTGATTGGGGATGTTAACTGATTGGGATGTTAACTAAATGGGATGTTAACTGAATGGGGTGTTAACTGAATGGGGTATTAACTAAATGGGGTGTTAACTGAATGGGGTGTTAACTGAACGGGACGTTAACTGAACGGATGTTAAATGAACGGGGTGTTAACTGAATGGGATGTTAACTGAATGGGGTGTTAACTGAACGGGGTGTTAACTAAATACGGTGTTAACTGAATGGGGTGTTAACTGAATGGGGTGTTAACTGAATGGGGTGTTAACTGAATGGGGGTGTTAACTGAATGGGGTGTTAACTGAATGGGGTGTTAACTGAATGGGGTGTTAACTGAATGGGTTGTTAACTGAACTGTGTGTTAACTGAATGTGGTATTAACTGAATGTGGTATTAACTGAACGAGGTGTTACCTGAATGGGATGTTAACTGAATGGGATGTTAACTGAACTGGGTTTTAACTGAATGTGGTGTTAACTGAATGCGGTGTTAGTTGAATGGGATGTTAACTGAACGGGGTGTTAACTGAATAGGATATTAACTGAATGGGATGTTAACTGAATGGGGTGTTAACTGAACTGGGTGTTAACTGAATGTGGTGTTAACTGAATGGGGTGTTAACTGAATGTGGTGTTAACTGAAAGGGATGTTAGTTGAATGGGATGTTAACTGAAGTGGGTGTTAACTGAATGGGGTGTTAACTGAATGGGATGTTAACTGAATCGGATGTGAACTGAACGGGGTGTTAACTGATTGTGATGTTAACTGAATCGGATGTTAACTGAACGGGGTGTTAACTGAATGTGATGTTAACTGAACGAGGTTAACTGATTGGGGATGTTAACTGAATGGGGTGTTAACTGAACGGTACGTTAACTGAACGGGGTGTTAACTGAACGGGGCATTAACTGAATGGGATGTTAACTGAATGGGGTGTTAACTGAACGGGACGTTAACTGAACGGGTGTTAACTGAACGGGGTGTTAACTAATGGAGTGTTAACTGAATGAGGTGTTAACTGAATGGGATGCTAACTGAATGGGGTGTTAACTGAATGGGGTGTTAACTGAATGGGGTGTCAACTGCATTGGATGTTAACTGAATGGGGTGTTAACTGAATGTGATGTTAACTGAATGGGATTTTAACTGAATGTGGTTTTAACTGAATGTGGTGTTAACTGAATGTGGTGTAGCTGAGTGGGATGTTAAATGAATGGGATGTTAACTGAATGTAGTGTTAGCTGAGTGGGGTGTTAACTGAATGTGGTGTTAACTGAGTGGGGTCTTAACTGAATGTGCTGTTAGCTGAGTGGCATGTTAAATGAATGGGATGTTAACTGAATGTGGTGTTAGCTGAGTGGGGTGTTAACTGAATGTGGTAGTAGCTGAATGGGGTGCTAAATGAATGGGATGATAGCTGAATGTGGTCTTAACTAACGGGCGTTAACTGAAAGTATTATGACAATCATTTCACAACATGCCACTTATGGTCCCAATCATTTCACAACATGCCACTTATGGTCCCAATCATTTCACACCATGCCACTTATCGTCCAAATCATTTCACACCATGCCACTTATCGTCCCAATCATTTCACACCATGTCACTTATCGTCCCAATCATTTTATACCATTCCACTTATTGCCCCAATCATTTCACACCATTCCACTTATTGCCCCAATCATTTCACACCATTCCACTTATTGCCCCAATCATTTCACATTTCACTCCATGGGGCATCACACATTTCACCTTAACTAATAACAATGATTTAACAATGTATGTCTGTTTGTCTTAATCAGGGCTCTCAAACTATCGGCCCGCGGGCCATTTGCGGCCCGCAAGACGATATTTTGCGGCCCGCTACATGACAGCATAGTTTAGTTGTAATGCGGCATTTTAACATTTTAAATGTTACCTTTAATAATTACGATCAGACATGACGCGCCTTTACACGATAGAAGATGATCTAAATAGGACGGCGTTCAAATGGCGTGGAGGAAATAGTGACACAAGAGAACTAGGGAAAAGAATATGCCACTTTCTTATGAGGCTGGGGCACCAATATAATATAATATAATACAATATGATAAAATATAATAATATAATAATATAATAATATATAATATTATAATATAATAATATAATAATATAATAATATAATAATATAATAATATAATAATATAATAATATAATAATATAATAATATAATAATATAATAATATAATAATATAATAATATAATAATATAATAATATAATAATATAATAATATAATAATATAATAATATAATAATATAATAATGTAATAATATAATAATATAATAATATAATAATGTAAGATGTTATAAGCAAATATAATATTACATGTGCTTAGATATAGAATGTAAGATGATGTAGTGAAAGAATGTTACATTTGCTTATATATATAGAATGTAAGGTGTTACATAATGTTACATGTCCTAAGGGGCTTAGCTCAAGAAAGTATCTTGTGTTTGGGTACAGGTTTGTAAAGTATTTACTACACTGAAACCCTGAGTCGTGTGAGTGAAAGCTTCGATGAGTAACTCCTGACCAGGGTACGTGATTTAAGTGAAAGCGAACTCGCTTCCGATTCACAAGTTCAAGGTCGACCACGTAGCCACCCACATCTTGTCCGGAGACAGGTCCGCCTCAGCTGAGCTGCTCGTTGACTGGCACGGTAGGTGACTCACCCAGTTGGGTACTACTTAAAATAAATAAATCCATTTTTGTGTGTGCCGAGGAGCGGTTCCATTTATTCTTCATGCGTGCGGGTTTGTTCTTTATCTTCTGAATTAACATGTAAACCCAACTCAATGAAGCCATCTAGAAAAAAAAAAGTATTTCTATAAATAAAGTGTAAGTGGACTATAATTAAATAAGTCATATATAAAATTTGATTCTTAATTTTTTAAAAATACACCTCGTTCGGCAAATTACAGCCCATGGGCTACATACGCTTTTTCTAAGGGGTCCGCGAGCTAAGGTCTAAACACTTTTAATTAGCTTTCACGACTTAACTTCAGCAATTTAAGCTTTTGCAGTAAATAAAAATGACATAATAACATTTCAATTTCTAGAAAGTAATTATTTTACAAACAATGTAAAACCAGCGATACCTGGTGGTAATAACAATTCCCGGATGGTTCTCTGAGTTGATAGGGAGCGCAAACTGGAATTATTGTAACATATATTACGCAACTCTTCCCGTATTTTACATACCCAACATGGCTGCGCTGGCATACTTAGTAAAGACATAAGCACATTACACCTTGACAAGTTAAAACATAGTTTAATTACAGGAACTGATCAAACTAATTTTCTCCCTCTTTCTTATGTTTTTCTGTAAATGGAAATCTCAAAGGCCTTATTTGACCTCATTCCTTTGTGTGTTAAACCTAGTCAAGTCACACCTCCTTATACCAATATCTGTGTGTAACACGAAGTCAAGTAACACTCTCTTACACCAATCTCTGTGTGTCACACGTAGTCAAGTATCACCTCCTTACACAAATGTATGTGTGCCACACGTAGTTAAGTATCACCTCCTTATACAAATCTCTGTGTGTCGAACGTAGTCAAGTCACACCTCATCACACCAATCTCTGTGTGTCACACGTAGTCAAGTCACACCTCATGACACCAATCTCTGTGTGTCACACGTAGTCAAGTCACACCTCATGACACCAATCTCTGTGTGTCACACGTAGTCAAGTCACACCTCATGACGCCAATCTCTGTGTGTCACACGTAGTCAAGTCACACCTCATCACACCAATCTCTGTGTGTCACACGTAGTCAAGTCACACCTCATGACACCAATCTCTGTGTGTCACACGTAGTCAAGTCACACCTCATTACGCCAATCTCTGTGTGTCACACGTAGTCAAGTCACACCTCATTACGCCAATCTCTGTGTGTCACACGTAGTCAAGTCACACCTCATGACAATAATCTCTGTGTGTCACACGTAGTCAAGTCACACCTCATGACACCAATCTCTGTGTGTCACACGTAGTCTGGTCATACCTCATGACACCAACCTCTGTGTGTCACACGTAGTCTAGCCATACCTCATGACACCAACCTCTGTGTGTCACACGTAGTCTAGTCATACCTCATGACACCAACCTATGTGCGTCACACGTAGTCTAGTCATACCTCATTACACCAACCTCTGTGTGCCACACGTAGTCTAGTCATACCTCATGACACCAACCTCTGTGTGTCACACGTAGTCTAGTCATACCTCATGACACCAAACATGCGCCCCATCTACCCCCTGGGGCAATCACCCCCACCCCCCACACTCCACCCCTTATGACGCTGCGATGTTAAAACAACACCTACATCCTATAAAGACGGCTTATCCCAAAAAATATTTCCACCCTAACAAGGAAATATAAAGTATGCTAACGATTTTACTATCATGACGTCATTAAGGGCTAATACTTTAATGGACGAGTCCAGACATACGGCTCATGGGGCTGAATATAATGACTTAAATTATTTCCCGCATTGTGACCCGAGGAGGCATGGTATTTTGTGGCACACCAGAGTTCTCATCTCAGTTGAACGTGTCGCGTTCAAGTTCTCCTTTGTAAAACTGATTGAGGCAGAGATCAAAGTTTAACCTTTTTTTTTTTAAGCAAGACTCATCAGGTTCGTAATGTTCACTAAGTCTATTCGGGCTTGATGAGGAGTTCTGCAAATCTTGGTAAATCTTCGGCGTCAGACTTCAATGTGCTAGGCAACAAGACTAATTTTATCATGTTACCAACAGAGTGAACACTATAGAAGACGGTATGTTGATGAATTGTTGAGACGAACTTTACACAGGCGGGCACAAATGTGTACCAGTGCATCCACCTCTGTCAGTTTCCAAAGAAGGTAAGTGGAGATTCATGCGAATATTAACGCTATTTTAGAAATCAACCGAATTTTTTTTTTCGGTTAACAGACGTCCACAAGTGGCCTTCTTAACGTGAAGAAACAAAAACAGCACACGCCCACACCCACACACACCTACACACACTCACACACACACACCCACACCCCCTTACCCCCCCCCCCCACCCCCACACACACACACTTACACACGCGCACGCTAAAGCACTCTCACAAAAAAGAAAGAAAGAAGCGTTAAACAGCACCGAAAATATTAATGCCCCCCCAAAAAACAAAAAAAATACAAAACAAAAACAAACAAACAAAACAAACAAACCAACCAAGCAAATAAAAAACAACAACAACAACAACAACAACAACAACAACACATCCATTTTCAAAGACGTAACTGTCCACTTTTTGATGTATAGATATGCATTACAAGAAGTGTCTCATTTTATTGTGTCGCTTGAATTTTTTCAGGGTTGTTGGACACTACTTTCAAGAATCGTACTATTGATAGCGACCATACATTTGTATGAGTCTGGTTTTACTTGTGGCTTGTTGGCGTAAGGCAAATATAGCAAGTCTGTGTAGTAAGCAGGGTTTCTTTCAGCTCTATCTCCGGGAGGACTTCCCCCCCCCGCCCCCCGGGGAAAGGCAAGTGCCCCCCGGAGCAAAAATATGTCCAACAATAAATCAACTGGTTCTGCTGGCACAAATATAGCAAGTCTGGGTAGTAAGCAGGGTTTCTTTCAGCTCTATCTCCGGGAGGACTCCCCCCCCCCGCCCCCCGGGGAAAGGCAAGTGCCCCCCGGAGCAAAAATATGTCCAACAATAAATCAACTGGTTCTGCTGGCACTGCCCCCCCCCCCGCCACCGCCCCCGCCAATCTGAAGTGCCCCGAGGAAATTTCTGAAATAATCGCTGGTAGTAAGCCAGACGTGTTGAATTGAGCCAAATATAGCAAGTTATGAGAGATGCCTGAAATCTAGGAAATTTTATAACCGGTTACCATGGAGACCACAAAGTACCTTATATGGACTGCAGTGTGTTGTATCATGATTTGTTACGTCATTCCGGACTCAACTCGAGAGCAAGACTCCCTTGACCGGCATTCTGCACAGGAAGCGGGTCCTAGTCGATTGACCGCCGTGTCCTACATCAATTCATCTTTAGTGGGTGGCTCGAGTGTTCTTGGTGGCTCGAACAAAGATGACGACTGTTCTGGTGAAGGCGCTGTTTGGATCGATCGAGGGCGTCTCATCAGCCCAGAGAGGGGCCTCCCGATATTCGGAGGAGACCTCACATCATCAGCTGCTTGTCGATGTCAGGGGATCATATGCAACTGCTCGTACCAAGGATTCAAGAAAGTTCCAGATAACTTACCAACAAACGCCACGGACCTTGACCTGTCCTACAATAATATGACGTGTTTGCCGGATTGCGTTTTTTGCAGGTATTCACAGCTGCGTGTTTTAAATATCTCTAACAACGGACTCGTAACCGTGCAAGAAAACTCCTTTAAAAACCTGGCCAAATTAGTGTCTTTGAATTTACAACAAAACAAGATATTCTTCAACAATAATCCAAAATTCAAGGCGGTGTTCATGAATTTGCCTTCACTGACCTCTTTGCGCGTCGGAAAAAATAAAAATTTCTTCAAATACTTTTCACCTGATGAAATACTGGGGGGGCTGAAAAATCTTCAAGAACTATATATGGATGGGAATATTACGACGATGAAAAGGTTGCGAAATATGACGTCACTGCGTAAGTTAACCCTGGAAGGGCATACGCAGGGAACGTGTTTATTGAAAAAACTTGACGATGCATCCTTCATCAATTTGGCTCAACTGATACAACTTGACATCAATACTTGCCATATTCACAAAGTCGCAAACCGTGCCTTTCAACCCCTCCAACGCCTTAAGTATCTCAACCTCAGCTTCAACTTCTTCATCCGCGTCAAAGCGATGACTATGATCTTGTCGAGTTTGAAATATTCAGACATCACGACGCTAGCAATGAATTACATCAACCCGTTTTACTTACGGGGCGTGCTCATCACGACGAAAATTATTCAAAGTCTACCAGTAAAGTTGGAGCACCTTGAGGCTGCGGGCAACGGGTTTGAGCTGTTTGAACCTGGGAGTTTGAAGCATGTTCCTGAAAACCTCAGCTTCGTAGATTTGGGGAATAACCGTATTATTTACGGGCCATACTTGAGTGAATTGTATCTTCTCAAAAACCTACGCAACGTGACGCTCAGCGGTGACGCCGTCGTTCGACATCTCCCAAGAAGTTCCGACGTGCCGCACACGTTTACGTTATTTGAGAGGACGTCCTTTAATGATGATGACAACACCGTCAAAGACGGCGACGACAACGAGACGTCGCCCTTTAATGAAGATGACAGCAACGTCAAAGAGGACGATGACAACGATGCCAGCCCTGAGGATTTACCCTCACTGGATATCAGACTGCCACCGAACGTGCAGCATATCGAAATGGGTTCTTTGAGCTTACATTACATCTTCACAGCACTGCACGTTCACCCGAGCAACTGTTTGGAGAGTTTGACATTAAACGATAATATCTTCCCTGTTTTAAAGGGGCCGTTATCGGGTCTCGAGAAACTGAAATACCTTGACCTCAGATTCAACTCGATAAACGCTCTTCAAAGGCGTTTCTTCCAGAATTTGACGGGCTTGAAGGATCTGATGCTTGGCACCAACAAGCTGAGGGATTTCTTCGCCAATTACAAGGAAGGGTGGCATATATTTTACGACCTCAAGGGTCTGACCACCCTTGACCTTTCAAACAACGACCTGACCTTCGTTAATGACGAGATCTTCGAAAGCCTTGAAAACTTACAGAGTTTATACATGGAACACAGCAGCATGTGGCAGTTCCACGTCAACATTTCTCACATGAAAGACTTGAGGCTGGTCAACCTCAGCCACTCCCAGCTAAGCAGTCTCCCTAAACACGTTCAAAACGACATCGACCTCTCCTGTAGGAAAGCATCCCACCCAATTTTCATCGACCTGTCCTTCAACCCGCTTCAGTGCGACTGTGACCATCTGGATTTCCTGACGTGGATGGTAAAATCTTGCGGCTTCGACCGAAACTTCACCAACTACATGTGCAAGTACCCCGATGAGTCCACCAGGACGATAAACGACTCCTATCGCGCCGATCTGATGACGCTGAACAGAACATGCGCCGAGAACGTCCCCTTGTTCTTAGCTGTTCTGGCCGCGACGGTGGGCATGCTTGGGTTTGTGGTAGCCGGTATACTGTACAGGTGAGACGCTGGGTTATTAGGACGGATCAGAAAAAAAAAACTGTGGTGAGAAGTTATAAAAATTTTTTGTGATAGAAAACTGTGATATTATTTTTTTTAAAAATTCACATTTGATGATGCTTAAATATATTTGTATTTATATATATATGAATTCAAAATGTGATACTTTACAAAAAAAAAAAAAAAAAAAAAACAAAAAAAAACAGCAACAAATATATCGTTTTGAATTCTGGCAAATATTTAATCTGGAAAAAAATTATACTTAACTCCTTCACTAGTTACAATTAAACATAAATTGCCATGTGCCAATTTGGTTCCTCCCATGACGATCCTCATAATGTGCCCACGATGGTTCTCACAATCTTTCCGATGAACTTTACACCCTCACCCCCCCCCCCCCCCCCCCCCCACAGGTACCGGTGGAAGATCCGGTATTTCTACTACGCCGCGTACATCAAGCTCAAGGACAAACATGCGCCACGTGACGCAGACACCTTCAGGTACGACGTCTTCATTTCATACGCGGTGACAGACGAGGCTTTCATCATGACTGACGTCTCTCCAGGTAAAACTTTCAAACGAGGGGCTCTCATTATCAGTTACTTCTCTCGAGGTAACAAACCATTTTTGAATTGTTACCGGTACTGATTTGTGTCGTATTTAATTGTAAGATGACTCTTGAATGATGCATCATTGCTTTCTGTGGAAAAAAAATTATTTGACAAAACGTTTAACGATGTAAGAGGCCTAAAATTGTTTCCATATTTCATAAACCGAATCCGCTTTCATCTATTTCTTACACTCTATGTACAGCTTAGCTCAAATTTAAGGCTTTTGGTTTCGCATACTAAAGGTTGTATTGTATTCAGTTGATATACAGTTGACACGGGGTAAAGTTACGGGAGGCATGTTATATTAGGTTTAAAAGTTCAGTAATACCATTTACCATTACTTCTGAGGGAGCCAGTATTTAATGTTGTACAATAATAATAATAATAATTTGGGTCTGAAACTATTGTATGGCGTCCAATACTAGTAATAATATTGGTTTAGAAACATTACATTGTGTTTAAAAAGTCCGGATGAAGTCTGAGTCTACTTTAATTGGCTCAGAGAAGTTAGGGCACCGTTCACTATTCCTGCTGTTTCGAAAGACAGTCCGGGCCGCGGAGCAGCACGCAAGAAAGGCATACAACAAACACGAACGGTCGGTCCATACGGTTCTCAAACTAGACTAGTGTACATCAGTTTTCTTTGATACATCAGCGCATTTATGAATGTTTAATTGCCACAAGGAATTCTTACTGTACACGGTGGGTGTTTCCACAGAGTTGTCGGCCCGCGGGCTTAAGCTTCTGGTCCACGGACGAGACTTTGTCGTTGGAGATTTCATCGCTTCCAACATCGTGACGGCCGTCAAGGAGAGCCGGAGGACGTTAGTGGTTCTCACACGGAACTTGTTGGCCAGTACCTGGTGTAACTATGAGCTACAGGTAATTCAAATTTTTGAAAGCTTTTTTCATTTCAAGTTGAAGATTAGTTTCTAAAGGAGTAGCTGTACTGGTAAGAGCCGATGTCTGACATAACGACAAGTTAAATGCTGTCTACAGACTTTGGAGGTTGGTGTTTACTACTCAGTGTTTATCTTCTCCGAGTGGGTGCCACTTGATGTTGACGCCCTTAATAAACAAAGAGAGTGGGTACCACTTGAATTCAACGCCGCTGATTAACCGCAAGATTTGGGAATACTTGGTTTTATGAAATCCCTGAATAACCACAAGATTTGGGAATACTTGGTTTATGAAATCCCTGAATAACCACAAGTTTTGGGAATACTTGGTTTATAAAATCCCTGAATAACCACAAGATTTGGGAATACTTGGTTTATGAAATCCCTGAATAACCACAAGATTTGGGAATACTTGGTTTATAAAATCCCTGAATAACCACAAGTTTTGGGAATACTTGGTTTTTAAAATCCCTGAATAACCACAAGATTTGGGAATACTTGGTTTATGAAATCCCTGAATAACCACAAGTTTTGGGAATACTTGGTTTATGAAATCCCTGAATAACCACAAGATTTGGGAATACTTGGTTTATGAAATCCCTGAATAACCACAAGTTTTGGGAATACTTGGTTTATGAAATCCCTGAATAACCACAAGATTTGGGAATACTTGGTTTATGAAATCCCTGAATAACCACAAGATTTGGGAATACTTGGTTTATAAAATCCCTGAATAACCACACGTTTTGGGAATACTTGGTTTATAAAATCCCTGAATAACCACAAGTTTTGGGAATACTTGGTTTATAAAATCCCTGAATAACCACAAGTTTTGGGAATACTTGGTTTATGAAATCCCTGAATAACCACAAGAGTGTGCCAAACACTAGGAGCCAGAACACTTCATAATATAAAGTCAATTCTGTTCATCGTTAATCTTAATACTGGTCAAGACATCCATGGAATGTTGTACACAAACCATAGAGTGGCTCTGCTAGGTATCGCTCAGGAGGTTGGGGAACTACCACCCTGCCCCTTGAGAAAGTCAACAGCGCCCCTCTCCCAAGGGGGGGGGGAGACAAATGTGTCCAGCAGCACCTCTTGGTCACTGTATATCAACTCACTGTATCCTAGCTCACACACCTTTTATTCTCAAACGCTTGTGTATTATGCTTCTCCTTTCAGCCAATCACAGTTAATAATACCCCCCAAGCTCAAAACTCACGGTAAGGGTTCGTTCGCGAATTACGTCAAGCAAAAAAATGATTTTTTTCAGACCCCACCCCTGTCACAAAGTGTTACAAATTCTATACCCCCCCCCCCATTAGTGTCACGTGACACCTGAAAATTTTCAAAACATACATACAATTTTGATAACTAAACTAACATTTTATTGTTTTCTTTAACATTTGACCACAATGGATTAAGAAGTTGTATTATTAGAAAACTGTGTCGTAAAACCCAAGACAACAAAGTACTCCCCGAGCCGAATGTTTTTGCGTAATTTTTCGATATGTCCAGAAGGTGTGTGCGACTGAGTTTTACGGTACTTATTATACCTGAGGCAATTTTGGCCTCAAATTATTGTTTTTAAAATTAATTGAATAAAGATTTTTCAAAATTAGACAATGTTAGATTTTTTTTTAATTTGTGACGTCACAAATTTTTTAGCCGCCCCCCCCCCTCCCGTTATAAAGAGTCACACCTTCTCGCCCCCGCCCCCTGAGCGTGACGTAATTTGCAAAAGACCCCTAACAACACAATGAGCCACAACTATTCCCCTTACGCTGACAACTGGCGGTAACAACAAGTTCACAATAACGACATTGGCTCTCCTGCCATTGATAATTCTTTTGTAACCTTCCATTGGATTGAATTAAGAATAACAGAGTTTAAACCAAAAAAAAAAAAAAAAAAAAAAATAAATCTCCCATTGAAGGTAATTATACTTTTTTTCTTTCTATTCCCAGATGGCCAACATGGAGTCCATCCACACTGGGAGACCCGTGCTCGTTTTCTTACTAAAAGAATCAATTCCTAACAATGAACTGGGTACAGACTTGCTGTACCACATACGGAGTAATACGTACATTTTGTACCCACAAGACGGAGAAGATGAGATGCAGGGAAACGTCTTTTGGGACAAACTTGCTAGAGATTTGAACCACTGAAACCGTTATGTTTGCAACACGATCTGGGCAATGATCACAGTTGGGACCATTGACGAGAGATGCAGTTAAAACATCGCATGGACGTTGAATAGACAAGATGACCAGGGCTTAACCAGGGGAATTTTTTTGTACACCTGGTCCGGGTATATTGCTAAAATACCCGGTGGTTCCAAATGTTACAGAAAGGAAAGTTAACTTCTAATTTTCTATAGCTCAAGCCAGTCTTTAAACAATAGGCATACATACAGCCATACACCTTAGCAGCCAGTCTATATACAAATAGTCCCTACAGATAGTCTTACAGTCGGACAGAGTCTACACCACACCCGTGGCTCTTTGGTCATTACTATAAAGGTCGCCTCGGAACAAAATGTCAACCTCCTCACCTGGGTTCAAGCGTGACGCATCACGCTGTCTGCTTGACAGCTTTTTGGTCTGTTCACCCAGAACCATTCATTATAAAACATGTTGAATAGGGTAAGGCCGGTTTCTATAAGGAAGCCGCCACACCAGAAGCAAAACTATTCATGCCAGATTGAAAACTAGTTCATTGGTTTCTTTTAATTTTTGAAAACAATCATTATAGATGACATTTTCAGCTTATTCGATTTAACAGGTTAAATAAGATTCTAGAACTTTTATAATATTACGTATCCCTTCTAAATTATCATCTTAGTTCATTGAAATTGCAGAAGTGGTAAGGGCAATAATTTATCAAGCGATACAAAATTTAACCAAACGTTCATTGTAGAGATGTGGCTGACGTCATCATCATTTAAAACTAGAGACACGTGGCAATGCCCAATGCTAACTCTCGATAAGTCTCTCTCAATGAAAAATCTTTATCAATGATAAGTCTCTCTCAATGATAAGTCTCTTTCAATGATTAGTCTCTCTTAATGATAAGTCTCTCACAATGATAAGTCTCTATCAATGATAGTCTCTCTCAATGATAAGTCTCTCTAAATGATAAGTCTCTCTACATGATAGTCTCTCTCAATAAGTCTCTCTCAATGATAAATCTCTCTCAATGATAAGTCTCTCTCAATGATAAGTCTCTTTCAATGATAAGTCTCTTTCAATGATTAGTCTCTCTTAATGATAAGTCTCTCACAATGATAAGTCTCTATCAATGATAGTCTCTCTCAATGATAAGTCTCTCTAAATGATACGTCTCTCTACATGATAGTCTCTCTCAATAAGTCTCTCTCAATGATAAATCTCTCTCAATGATAAGTCTCTCTCAATGTTAAATCTCGCTCAGTTTGTAAGGCAAGGACGTATCTCTACATTTTGCGAATAGACCTCTTCAGTGTGGCAAATGTGGTTTTTTCCAATACAAATATATATTTTTAAAGTTAATAATTGTACAATTAAAATTATACTTAAAGTATGAGAATTTATCCAGTTTTAATTGCATTCTAAATTATGCATTCAGTTAGTCAAGTAAGCAGTCGTATAGGCATATATGTGCTAAGTGCAATTGTGTATATTGGGCTTCGTGAAGTTGTATATATGTGCTAAATGCAGTTGTGTATATGGGTTTAGTGAAGTTGTATATATGTGCTAAGTGCAGTTGTGTATATGGGTTTAGTGAAGTTGTATATATGTGCTAAGTGCCGTTGTGTATATGAGTTTAGTGAAGTTGTACATATGTGCTAAGTGCAGTTGTGTATATGGGTTTAGTGAAGTTGCATATATGTGCTAAGTGCAGTTGTGTATATGGGTTTAGTGAAGTTGTATATATGTGCTAAGCGCAGTTGTGTATATGGGCTTCGTGAAGTTGTATATATGTGCTTAGCTACTTAATTGTAAGATATATTAAAAACGTGTCCATTGACTGCTGCATTTTACAAAAATTACATTTCTGTTGCATTCATCAACTATGGGGTTCATCAACTATGGGGTTCATCAACTATGGGGTTCATCAACTTTGGGATTCATCAACCATGGGGTTCATCAAGTATGAGGTTCATCAACTATGGGATTCATCAACTATGGGGTTCATCCACTTTGGGTTTCAGCAACTATGGGGTTCATCAACTAAGGGGTTCATCAACTTTGGGTTTCAGCAGCTATAGGGTTCATCAACTATGGGGTTCATCAACTTTGGTTTTCCGCAACTATGGGGTTCATCAACTATGGGGTTCATCAACTTTGGGTTTCAGCAGCTATATGGTTCATCAACTATGGGATTCATCAACTATGGGGTTCATCAACTATAAGGTTCATCAACCATGGGGTTCATCAAGTATGAGGTTCATCAACTATGGGATTCATCAACTATGGGGTTCATCCACTTTGGGTTTCAGCAACTATGGGGTTCATCAACTAAGGGGTTCATCAACTTTGGGTTTCAGCAGCTATAGGGTTCATCAACTATGGGGTTCATCAACTTTGGTTTTCCGCAACTATGGGGTTCATCAACTATGGGGTTCATCAACTTTGGGTTTCAGCAGCTATATGGTTCATCAACTATGGGATTCATCAACTATGGGGTTCATCAACTATAAGGTTCATCAACTATGGGATTCATCAACTATGGGGTTCATCAACTTTGGGTTTCAGCAACTAAGGGGTTCATCAACTATGGGATTCATCAACCATGGGGTTTAAGTATGGGATTCATCAACTTTGGGTTTCAGCAACTATGTGACTCATCAACTATGGGATTCATCAACTGTAGGGTTCATCAACTATAGGGTTATCAACTATGGGGTTCATCAACTATAGGGCTCATCAACTATGGGATTCATCAACTATGGGGTTCATCAACTATGAGATTCGTCAACTGTAGGGTTCACCCACTATGAGATTAATCAACTATAGGGTTCATCAACTATGGGGTTCATCAACTATAGGGTTCATCAACTATGGGATTCATCAACTATGGGTCTCTTCAAGGCAAAATACATTTTACGAATGTTGAATGTGAATATTTGGACGGAGGCAGTGAGCTGTGACTTTAGTCAAGAGTGAGAAAATGGAGACCCATTTTTGAAGAGGAATCTCAAAGTGTACGTTAAAGTCTAAATGAGATTAAAAAACGTATTCCTTCATTGACTATTATTTAAAAGTAGTGTTTCATGATTATTAAATAATGTTGCGAATTGCAACTTTTTCACTCGCCTTAACTGTTAGGGGCTATCTTGGTTACCCGCCTAGGGTCAAGGAATAATGATACATTTCACAATGATCAGACATCAAAGTAAATAAACCATGACGCCATGTTCTCTTGTGATGAGCAAAGCTCTCCCTCCCACTCTCCCTTCCTCTATTTTTTTCCCCATATATCTGGAGGTATAGCAAGAACCCATTTGCCCATTGTGTTACTTCCATGATTGTTGCATCGTATCTAACAGTCTAACTAGCCTTAGGATATTCACTGCCCGCTGTTTATGCCAATCCGCATATTCACTGCCCGCTGTTTATGCCAATCTGCATATTCACTGCCCCCTGTTTATGCCAATCTGCATATTCACTGCCCGCTGTTTATGCCAATCTGCATATTCACTGCCCGCTGTTTATGCCAATCTGCATATTCACTGCCCCCTGTTTATGCCAATCTTCAATTTTCCTTTTATCACATTTAATTAATTAATTAACTTCTAATATTTTACATCTCCTGTTAATTTCATACCGAAATTCTTTGATTTCCTCTGTCACTTCCGTGGTTGAACATGTCTACCATTTCCTGCCCTGTTAATCTCAGAGGGAAATTTCTTTTGAATTCATGGGTCATTTTGAATCCTATATTTCAACCATTTCCTGTAGAGTACATATCGCTACACAGTGCTAAGAATGTTTGTCTCTGTCTTGAACTGTTTTTGCTGTCGAAGGCTTTGTGTCCGAAACGTTTCCTTCTGTTATTGTACCTACTTCAGGTTTTCCCATAATATTTCTTAAGGCCTCCTGAAAGTAGTGCTCCATGTATTTCTATCATTAGTAGAGCTCATATAGGGAGAAACACGTATTTCGACTAAATTGAGGTCGTAAAAAAAATTGACCTAATTCCGATTCTGGGATAATACTAATAGGGAACAACTCTGGAAAATTTCAGCTCTCTATGTCCTGTAGGTTTCGAGTCTACAACCGCCTGACAATGCCACACATACACTAATCTACAAACACACCACTAAAATGTTGTTTAAAAGAAAACCCAGTAAAAACCCAGTAAAAACCCAGCAAAAACCAAAGCAAAAACTCAGCAAAAACTCTGGTTTTCATGTGAACGGATAGGAAAGAAAAGACGAACGAATAACGGAAGCCAATTAAGAGTCCCGATAGCGCGTGCCTCGTGGATGAGATCAAGGCAGGACCGAAGCTTAGTGGGTCATGCTATCCTGTCATTGTAATGAGAGTGTGTAAAAATCTAAATGTTTCAGGGTTTTATTTCCCCTTCCCATTCGAGTGAGGGACTTTGGTGAGTGCGTGTAGTGTACTAGACGGGCGTACTTCTCCGTGACTCACTGTCGTGTGGCGAATATCAAAGCGTGATAGAAGTAAGCTTCCGTGGCTCAAACTGTTGGCGAGTGTGGACATTTGTTGACATGGGTGTTTAATTACGGCGTTTGACCGGTTGGGCAGTGTGACATTTGTTGACATGGGTGTTTAATTACGGCGTTAGACCGGTTTGTCGGTGTGACATTTGTTGACATGGGTGTTTAATTACGGCGTTAGACCGGTTGGGCAGTGTGACATTTGTGGACATGGGTGTTTAATTATGGCGTTAGACTGGTTTGTCGGTGTGACATTTGTGGACATGGGTGTTTAATTAAGGCGTTAGACTGGTTGGGCAGTGTGACATTTGTGGACATGGGTGTTTAATTACGGCGTTAGACTGGTTTGTCGGTGTGACATTTGTGGACATGGGTGTTTAATTACGGTGTTAGACCGGTTGGGCAGTGTGACATTTGTTGACATGGGTGTTTAATTACGGCGTTAGACCGGTTGGGCAGTGTGACATTTGTTGACATGGGTGTTTAATTACGGCGTTAGACCGGTTGGGCAGTGTGACATTTGTTGACATGGGTGTTTAATTACGGCGTTAGACTGGTTTGTCGGTGTGACATTTGTTGACATGGGTGTTTAATTACGGCATTAGACCAGTTGGTCAGTGTGAAATTTGTAGACATCGGTGTTAAATTACGGCGTTAGACCAGTTGGTCAGTGTGAAATTTGTAGACATGGGTGTTAAATTATGGTGTTAGACTGGTTGGTCAGTGTGACATTTGTTGACATGGGTGTTCAATTACGGTGTTACGCTGCACTCAAAGTAAATATACGTTTATTCCCCCCCCCCCCAAGCTAATTTTTAAACCCCTTTTTTTGAGCATTTTTTTTTCACATGGGTGTTAAATTATGGTGTTAGACTGGTTGGTCAGTGTGACATTTGTTGACATGGGTGTTCAATTACGGTGTTACGCTGCACTCAAAGTAAATATACGTTTATTCCCCCCCCCCCCAAGCTAAATTTTCAACCCCTGTTTTTGTGCATTTATTTTTCATATAATTCCAACGTGTTCTGATCAACACCATTCAAACTGTCCCGTCTGTGCCAGGATATCAACAGAATCGGTTTGTGTAAATTCATTTTTATTATAGCGATAGATCAGAGCTACTCAACGATTATTTTGCATATGTTCTTACAAGGAAGTTATCTGTAACTTGTTAAAATTTCACATGTGCTGAGGCTATTGGCCCTTGGTTAACTTTCACGTCATTTTGACCTTGTCCGTAGCGTGAAGACAACGCTCGGCTTTGTTTACTTTCCATGGAGTGTGCAATGTGTTACTACGTCATAAAGGAATACAAATTAGTTCCGCTAGCAAAGGAAACGAGGAACGATTCTTCCACGTTGTGCATGCAAAAAGGGTAAATTTCTCCATAAAATGATAATGAATGTAATGCCTGTTTAATATTAGGACCCCCCCCCCAACCTACTTTCTGAATAACCACTGCAATAACGATTACAATGAATTCTGCACCCGTGAGATTGCTTGTTTTTGCAATCACAATTTCTAAGGCAGTCCGTCCCCGACACTCGTTGGTTCTTCATAAGGATTCTGATCAACACTTCGATGATGAATTAGGAGATGAGCCTTACGGAACAAAGACGCACATATCAGATCCACAAACCGCCCAGACTTTCGACAATAGCTTCCAAAACCTAATGGTGCTGGAGACGGGGTCGAATCTACAAGTCGACATGAAGGGGATATATCGGCCTGACGCCCTCAACCAGACCTGCCGCCAACGCTTAACCTCAGCCCACTGTGCATGCCTTGGGCTGACGGAAATACCCGGTCGCCTCTCACCGGATATAACGTTTCTCAACCTCTCCAACAACGCCATCGCATCCATTCCGAACGGAGCATTCCTTCCTTATTCGAAGCTCAATATCTTGATATTGGAAGCCAACAATTTAAGCGATCTACACCCTGACTCTTTCGTAGGCCTCGAAAACCTGAAGTACCTTAATTTGAGAAACAACCACTTAAAGATGCCTGATGCATTTCCGAAAGGGGTTTTCAGGCCACTGACATCACTGATGTACTTGAACATCCAGATGAACAACAGGTGGGGAATGGCGACAGATGCCGCTTATCCAGAAACGGAATTGGTTCACCTAGGATCTCTTCGAGTTTTGTGCATAGATGGCCTGAGCAACCAAACTTTCGGCGAGGGGTTCAGAAACATGACGTCACTGCGCAGTCTGGTAATGTCGGGGTTTGACGGTTTGTGCGACCTCGCAACGGTGAGAAATGGGACCTTTGAACACCTGGGGCAAATCACGACGCTCGTAATCAGCAACTGTTCAATCCATCCAAATTCGTTGCCGGACGACATCTTTGTGCCATTGACGCGGCTTTTTTCCCTCGACATTCAGGACAATCACAAAATGGGATTCATAAGCTTGAAGCGAGTCATGTCTCCTTTGAAGAATTCGAATCTTCGATTTCTGTTCGCCAATGCCATCATATCGCGATACTCCCTAGCGATTACCGTCAACACGCCACTCGTGGAGATGCTACCGAAATCTCTGGTGTACCTAGAGGCCAGGGAAAACTGTTTCGAATCCGTTGACCCCGAAATATTCCCGAAGCTCCCAAAATTGCTGAGGTACCTCGACGTGGGCAACAACCGGCTCATCTTCGGAGATTACCTCCAAAATCTGACGTGGATGAAGAACTTGCAGACGCTCATGCTGAACGGTGAAACTTTCCTCACCAACATTCCGCGAAGATTTGAACACATGGACGGTTTCACTGGACTCCCGCAGCTCAAGGGCACCGAGGTTGGGGACGTCGGCAGGAACACCGAAATAGCCAACCTTGTGTTGCACCTGCCCCCGATGCTCGTGGAGATTGATTTGTCGCTTTCGGGACTCAAGTACATCTTCTCCGAGCTCTCCTTCAATAACAAGAACAATCTTGACAGTTTGAGTCTCAGCATGAACTACCTCCCTGTCCTGAAAGGTCCTGTGACCGGAATCACAAAAGTAAGGCGCCTGGACCTGTCCTACTGTTCGGTGCGAGAGATTTCCTTAATATTTTTCGGGAACTTTCCCTCGCTGGAGCAGCTGATCCTCGCGTACAACAACCTCAACGTTTCTTTTTCAACTCAACCCAATTTCTCGCCTTTCAAGGACCTCAGAAGGCTGCTGTATCTAGACTTGTCCCACAACCAGCTGACCACTCTGCCGCCGTCGCTGTTCGAAGGTCTGGAGCAGCTCGAGGTTCTCGACATGCACCAGAACAGAATGTGGAAGTTCGACGTGGTCATCTCGCACATGTTTAAATTGAGGGATCTCACGCTTACCAACACCGAAATATCAAGCCTTCCCGTTGAAATAAGGTCACACATCGATTCCCTTAGCACGACCGAACAAGGGGTGACCATCGACTTGTCCCACTGCCCGCTCCATTGCGACTGCGACAACTTGGACTTTCTCCGGTGGATGGTCGGCTCCGGCGCATTCGACAAGACCTTCCCTTTCTACATGTGCTCGTACCCCGACACATCGTTCAAAGTCATACAGGATCAGTACGCCAGAGACCTCAAGCACCTGAAGCACGCGTGCACCGACCACTACAAGCTGTTCCTAACTGTCCTGCTCGGCACTCTGAGCCTCTTCTCTGTCATCATAGTCGGCATCCTCTACAGGTGAGCCCCTGATAAAAATATGGATTTATTTGAATTGTAAAAAATACGTGTTTAACATGAGTTCAGGGGCGTAGCTAGGTTAGTGTCTCCCCGGGTAGCCCCACAATATAAAAACAAACAGTAGATTTTGACATGGACCACCAACTTTGCACCGCCCCCCTCCCTTTTCCCACGCCACTGCATGGGTTCCCGTTATTTGATCGTTTACTCTTTAAGAAAACAACAACAAAAAACCCCATAAAATATTCGCCTGAATCTCGACATTTCTATCTCACAACAAATATCACGTGTCTTCAATTTACTTCCTGGAAGTAGGCGTGTCTCTAGATAAGAGGAGATAAAAATAGAATGTACTTAAGAGTGACGAGTCCAAAATTCAAGTGATATTTTACTTTCGGCTTTGCAGCATAGTTATTTTATAGGAAAGGGGAACACCGATGGTGTACGTGTAAAAAGTTAATGCGGAGACCGAATTACTGCAAGTATTTTGACGGCCGAATCGTCGGTGACAAGAAGAGCCCCCCCCCCCTCCATGGTGGTCCCCCTCCCCCCACCCCCTGCCAATCCGCTGATTTAGTGATACTTTCTAATTTCTCTTTGTCTCTTCTGACGAAGAAGGTTCTTAGCCGGAACGTTCTTCTTTTAATGTCCTGTTTTTGTATTTCAATCTTTTTTTTTACATACCTTGTCCCACTATCTCCTTCACACAGCTTGAACATACCTTGTCCCACTATCTCCTTCACACAGCTTGAACATACCTTGTCCCACTATCTCCTTCACACAGCTTGAACATACCTTGTCCCACTATCTCCTTCACACAGCGTGAACGCAGTCCTTTTGGTTTATATTACGGTCGCTGACACTGGAAAAGTAAAAATTCGAAAGGAAGTCCTTGATTGTTTTCCCAAACCTCAATGATAATCATTTCAAGAAGAATGTCTTTCCTGGAATTCCCGGAACATTGAGCCGGCTACATATAACACTTCAACACTATTACCAATCACTCGACATTGAAGAACGTGGGTGGGTGATCAATCCATTTGGAATCAACGATTTCACGAATCTTACGACTGGGGAGGAGGAACGAGGGATATATTTTATCAGTCAAACTTTTCTGGACAGAGCTTGGAAAAAAATTTGGGATTTCCGTCGAGAAATCATATCCTCCAATCATTTCAAAAAAAACTATCAAAATGATTCTGCACTTTGCAGCTTCGTGATTTTGCGAATTTGGTTTCTCGATATTGTCTGGCTCATTGAACCAGTCACAACTTTATTGTTTATCGACATTGTCTGGCTCATTGAACCAGACCCAACCTTCTTGTTTGTCGACATTGTCTGACTCATTGAACCAGATACAACTTTCTTGTTTGTCGACATTGTCTCACTCATTGAACCAGACACAACCTTCTTGTTTGTCGACCTTGTCTGACTCATTGAACCAGACACAACCTTCTTGTTTGTCGACATTGTCTCACTCATTGAACCAGACACAACCTTCTTGTTTGTCGACATTGTCTCACTCATTGAACCAGACACAACCTTCTTGTTTGTCGACCTTGTCTCACTCATTGAACCAGACACAAC
Organism: Lymnaea stagnalis; assembly: GCA_964033795.1. Classification (NCBI taxonomy): domain Eukaryota; kingdom Metazoa; phylum Mollusca; class Gastropoda; family Lymnaeidae; genus Lymnaea; species Lymnaea stagnalis. Next base: position 90,615 of record CAXITT010000286.1, read on the forward strand.
CTTCTTGTTTGTCGACATTGTCTCACTCATTGAACCAGACACAACCTTCTTGTTTGTCGACATTGTCTGACTCATTGATCCAGACACAACCTTTTTGTTTGTCGACATTGTCTCACTCATTGAACCAGACACAACCTTCTTGTTTGTCGACCTTGTCTGACTCATTGAACCAGACACAACCTTCTTGTTTGTTGACATTGTCTGACTCATTGAACCAGACACAACCTTCTTGTTTGTCGACATTGGAGCCATGCTTCAAATATATATACTCTATATACTCTCTAAACCAGATACAACCTGCTCATTCAATATGACAAGATAAGTAACTTAACCCCCCTTCCCCCCCCCCCCCCACACAATATACTCTGGGTGTGCCGCGAAAATTTTCAGAATAAATTATTGTACCGAAAAATTAAAAAAAAAGGTGAGAATCACTGCAATGGATAGACCGAAAAGACTTAGGCTAGCAACTGTGCGGATGTTATTTTTAAATGTTAAGAATATTTATGGTGAAAACTACTGACATGTTGTCTGACAATGTGGGACGAAATTGACATGTCTGACAACATTTGGCCAAATCGACTTGGGTTACAAATCATCTGCCCATAGTATACAGACAAGACCCTTGTGGACGTGTTAAGTGAACTATTTTTTGCCTTAAACAATGTACCCTTCTCTCTGTCTACAAGTACTTCTATTGCAGTGGTTCTCAACCTTTCTAGTGCCGCGACCCCTTAATACAGTTTTTCGTGTCGTGGCGACCCCCCCAGCCACACAATTATTTTCGTTGCTACGTCATAGCTGTAAGGATACATGTTTTCAGATGGTCTTAGGCGACCCCTGGAAAAGGGTCCCGTGACCCCCAAAGGGGTCGCGACCCACAGGTTGAGAACCGCTGTTCTATTGTATCATGGCTTGCCGGCAATGGCGTACGCGGATGAATATCCACCAGGGGGGATCTTCCAAAATTGCTTATCCTCTCATTCACATCAATTATATCAGTTGATTTGTTAACCTGAAAGTAACGCAGTGGCGTGCCCAGACGAAATTCCACCGGAAAAAAAAGAGGGGGGGGGGATCTGCCAAAATTGCTCATCTTCTAACTCACATCAATTATGTAACTTTATTCGTTAACCCGGAAGTACCGCCAAGGGCGGTCGCCCCCACCCCCCTCCCCACTCCAAAGGTACGTCAAAATGACTTGTCCTTCTCATCCTCTGCTCAGGTTTCGCTGGAAGCTGCGCTACCTCTACTACATGGCGTACCGTAATGTCAAGGAGAAGGAGACCATGACCAATCAAGGCGACTTTAAATACGACGTCTTCATCTCCTACGCCAATCAGGACGAGCGTTTCATTTTATCTGAGATTATGACTGGTTAGTTTATTGTTTTTGGTGTGTGTTTTGTGTTTTGTTTTCAGACACGAGCTGCCACTTGATGGAGGTCTCCTTCTCTTTCCAATGCTTCGGTCACTTAACAATGGTACCGACTTTTTAAACAGTTTTTTATTTCCCCTCCCTATTTTTGGGTTTGTTTTTCGTTAGTGGTGACCTGCTTGTTTATATAAATAGATATTTTAATTAATAAATAAATTAAGTTTTTAAACAAATTTGTCATTTTAAAAATATTTTACATATTAATATCTAACTTGCACCATATCGCGTTAAAATATTTTATTAGTTTAAATACCGTAGTGTACAGATTGGCTAGCTGGTTGAAATATTTTATTAGCTCAAATACCGTAGTACAGATTGGCTAGCACGTTGAAATATTTTATTAGTTCAATTACCGTAGTGTGCAGATTGGCTAGCACGTTGAAATATTTTATTTGTTCAAATATCGTAGTGTACAGATTGGCTAGCACGTTGAAATATTTTATTAGTTCAAATATCGTAGTGTACAGATTGGCTAGCACGTTGAAATATTTTATTAGTTTAAATACCGTAGTGCTCAGATTGGCCATTGCATTCAAACTTCGATCAAGTCTTTGATAATAATTTATTAATCATGGATTTGGATCGCTTGTTCATTTAAGAGGTTCTTTTAAGTGTGGCAGCTGGCGAAATTTCACTTTTTTTATTCAATGCAGAAACAAAGACTTATTTCCCCTGATCTATTTATAGCCTCTGTCGATCACCGGTTTTAATGAAACTGTCCACTTTCTTTCAACTGATTTTTTTAAATTTTTAATTTCCCCAATTTTTCCTCCTTGTAATTATTTCTTTTGTCTTTAAAGTTGTGTTTTTGAAGTTTTCACTCATGAGATAACATAACATTTTTTTTTTATTCAGAAAAACTGGAGATTTAAAAAGTGTGTGTGTTTTCCAACAATGTCAGGGGAGTCAACAATTAACACGATCACCGTTTAATAAAACAAAACAAAAAATAGAATAATCAAAGGGATTTTTTTTTTTTAATGATCAAAAAACAAAAGGATAATGGGCAACCGCGAGCATTTACTTTCCCCGTTTATATCTCCGGACGGAACTCTCTTACTTTCAGAACTGCCCAAGCGGGGGCTGAAGCTTCACATCCACGGCAGAGATTTCGCTGTGGGAGATCTCATAGCGTCCAACATTGTCGCTGCTATACACGAGAGTCGGAAAACTTTGGTGATTCTGACGCGGAGCTTGCTAGCGAGCAAGTGGTGCAAATTTGAGCTCCAGGTGAGTCGTGTAACAGTGACGCTATGAGTCATGCGTCATGGGTAGAGAGTAAGAAAAAAAAAACCCAAGCAAAAAAAAAATTTGACACCGACCAGTGACCCGCTAATCATGTTAAAGGTAATACGAATCTTATGTGCGTCTGTTTATTTTTCTCTTTAAAAACGATACATCTAGAACCTTAAGTATTTGTAACTTTCCATGTCACCGGCTCTCGCGGCTCACTACATTCTCCATCCGACCCATTTGCTTTTAACACCATTCCCACCTCTGCCCTCACCAAAGATATGTTCCACTATCCTGTGAGGCAAGTCATGCTCCACTGTCCAATGAGGCAAGTTATGCTCCACTATCCTATAATGCTCACCCTCTCTCCACATCTCCCCTCCAAGCTCTCATAATGCCATTATGAAACATCAACATGTGATCGATTCAAACACCTCAACATATGATCTAAATAAACACCACAACATATGATCTAATTAAACACCTTAACATATGATCTAATCAAACACCTTAACATGTGATCTAATTAAACACCTCAACATATGATCTAATTAAGCACCTTAACATATGCTCTAATAAAACACCTTAACATATGATCTAATTAAACACCTCAACATATGATCTAATTAAGCACCTTAACATATGCTCTAATAAAACACCTTAACATATGATCTAATTAAACACCTAAACATATGCTCTAATTAAACACCTTTACATATGTTCTAACTAAATATCCTTAACCACGCCTAATCTCTACCTGTAATTAAGTAGCAATACACAATTTTAGAACGACATCAGCAAGCGAACTAAAAAATCAAACAAATGAAACCGCACACTTGCACTGATATGTTCAAATTCTCAACCTCTTTCCCAGATGGCGAACATGGAGGCCGTGCACACAGGTCGTCAAGTCTTGGCGTTCCTCCTGAAGGAATCCGTCCCCTCAGGGGACCTGGGCACGGACCTCTTGTATCACATAAGGAACAGCACCTATCTGCTGTATCCGAAGAGCGAAGGGGTCAAGGACGAAGCGATCACCAGGGCATTCTGGGACAAATTAGCCAACGATCTGAGACGTTCTTAAGATTTAGTTCCCCTGTCTAATGTATAGAGCTCGATGTGACAATGTTTGCAAATTGGGTCGATCTCCCGAGACAAAAACAAACAATGGATCGTAACCCAATTTGACAAGGTCAGTCCCCCTGACCTACAAATGGTTCATGGAAAGTGTTGCCATAATCCACTGTTTAAGTAGGTGTAATTTTGAAAGAAAAAAAAATCGTAAAACATAAAGAATAAACCATTTATCATAAAGAATAAACCATTTATCATAAAGAATAAACCATTTATATTGAATGGCTTCGAGGGACGCTCAAGTTAATTTATTTTTTGTGTATGCATTTTTTAGAAGGCCTCATTCAGAAAGGTGCGCTTTCAAACATCTATTAAAGGAAGGACTTGAGTGTGCTTTCAAACATCTATTAAAGGAAGGACTTGAGTGTGCTTTCAAACATCTATTAAAGGAAGGACTTGAGTGTGCTTTCAAACATCTATTAAAGGAAGGACTTGAGTGCGCTTTCAAACATCTATTAAAGGAAGGACTTGAGTGTGCTTTTTCTGTGTGTGTGTGTGTGAGAACACATTTGAAATAAAGCTTTATTCTATGCTTTAAAAGTTAACTAGTTCAGGGGCGTGTCTAAAGGGTGCTTCAAGGTACCTAGTGGTATACACTCATGGTTGTTGTTTTTTTTAAAATTAATTTTTATTCCCTACTTTCTTATATAGTCGATGTGTGTGTGTGTGTGTGTGTGTGTGTGTATGTCGTGGAGAATCTTAAGTTTGTGATTTAGCTCGATATCAGTATCTAGTAAAACTACGTCCCTGAATGGGTGAGTGGCTGCATTTAATGAGGGTAGCAATGTTTCAAAGGCATGAGTGGCTGCATTTAATGAGGGTAGCCATGTTTCAAAGGCATGAGTGGCTGCATTTAATGAGGGTAGCAATGTTTCAAAGGCATGAGTGGCTGCATTTAATGAGGGTAGCAATGTTTCAAAGGCATGAGTGGCTGCATTTAATGAGGGTAGCAATGTTTCAAAGGCGTCATTTGTTTCACACGGAAATATTTCCCTTTTAATAAAAAAAATAAATAAAATTTAATGACGTGTTGTTGTTGTATGTTCAGTACAATTTTCTTGATTCAATTCCAAGCACAACAAGTTTGTCTAGATATTTTTAACTGACCCCAGATATCGACTCGATATTTTAAACTATATCATTTTATGTCTCCACAAGACTCCATGATTTTACTCAAATGTTTTGAAAGCAGATTAAAAGTTCCTAATGAGTGTAGGGGGGGGGGGGTGTTTCTAAAAGTCCCCCCCCCCCCCCCCCCTAGACTTGCCGAAGCTATAGACCGACACGAAGGCACAGCCCAGTGGTCGGCAAATCTCATTGGTCAAAAGAGACAAAACCGATTTTAGGTCGAATGGCCGAGCAGCAATCAGGTCGCTAAAAATCCGCATGCGGCTTGCGAGTCGCGATTTGCTGACCACTGGTCTAGGCTATAATTAAAGTGTCTACGTGAAGTGCTGACCACTGGTCTAGGCTATAATTAAAGTGTCTACGTGAAGTGCTGACCACTGGTCTAGGCTATAATTAAAGTGTCTACGTGAAGTGCTGACCACTGGTCTAGGTTATAATTAAAGTGTCTACGTGAAGTGCTGACCACTGGTCTAGGTTATAATTAAAGTGTCTACGTGAAGTGCTGACCACTGGTCTAGGTTATAATTAAAGTGTCTACGTGAAGTGCTGAACACTGGTCTAGGTTATAATTAAAGTGTCTACGTGAAGTGCTGAACACTGGTCTAGGTTATAATTAAAGTTTCTACGTGAAGTGTTTCATCCATACTAAACTTGGTCTGTTGTTCGTCCGTCGAGGATCGACGAGGACCATCGAGTCGTCTGGTGACTGATGACTTGCGCGGGTGACTTTTGTTTAAAGTGAGGAAGAGTTGCGCAGCGTCAACCTCACTCTCTCGTCCGAGCCCACCATATCCAGTGGCAAGACTCTACGTCAAGACGACCAGGGATGGGTACGGTTGCAGGAATTGACATTGTATGCGCCTTACGGGACTCCAACTCCGGGTTTGAATTCAGAGTTTCCGTCTCTTAGATGAGTTGCCGACCAAGGTTAACGAGTCTCATCCATTAAACTTGGTAAAGATTTATTTCATCATCTCTTTTAAAATATCGGGGGATTAGAAACGTAAAAAAAAAAAAAAAATATGCCCATTTTCTGTGATGGTGATTCCCCTTCGTTGACCCTATCCACCTCAACATAGTGTATACCCTACCCCTAGCAACTGGGTGTAGCACACTCGTACACTTATTATAAAAGGGTAAACAATTTTCTGGCTATTCCTGACAACTGGGTGGGTTACACCCATAGTCTTATCTCACTGTAAATGGTTCTCTTCAGAGGCGTAGTTAAGGTGGGGAGCAGAGGTGGACAGATGTTCCTGGGCTCCAGACTAGTTGGGGGGGGGGGGGCGCCAAAATGTGCTTTGGTATTGTTTTATTGATGAAAATAATGGGTTTGAGAGTTGAAAGAAGGAAAGGGAGGCTCTTTAAAATAAATTAGGGCCCCGGGGGCCAAACACTCTAGGGGGGGGGGGGGGGGGGGCGGGGCGCCAAAATGTGCTTTGGTATTGTTTTATTGATGAAAATAATGGGTTTGAGAGTTGAAAGAAGGAAAGGGAGGCTCTTTAAAATAAATCTGGTCCCCGGGCGCCAAACACTCTAGCTACGCCTCTGGTTCTCTCTATGTTATTGTCTTTTTTATTACGTGGCATGACTTAGTTGCCTTATAACTGAACTCGCTTCACAAATCACGTAGTTCTCCCACTGAAGAATTTCTTCTGTATATTAATGAAAAAAAAATTATACCAACAATATTTGACTGCACCAACAGGGAAGGTGAGAAAGATATTGTGAGACAGAACTTTGCCAGTATTTTGAAACCTTTACAAGCACTTCAAACAGCTGCCCAAACCACCTCAACTCAGCAAGTTTATTAGACATACTTGCAAAGACTATTCTGTTCTTTTATGCAAAAACTGTGCAAGCTGAGCCACAAAGTCCCTATTTTCCATGTGTACGTGTGACTGTTCTGTTTTGAAATGGTATGCCACGTTGAATACATGTTATTATTGTTGGTACCCAAATACATTCAGAATATTTATTTATGCTCAAAATTTAAAATCCATTTTGTGGAGGACACAGACTCAAATAATAAACAAACAAGAACCAAGCCAAAATGTTCACAAGCAAATTTAGACGACTTTTTTTCTTCTTTTAAATTATGCTCAGTTGTTTTACACCCAGTTGCTGGGGACTGTACAAGAAAAAGTTTAGGCCCCACAAAATAAGTCACTTTCGCATGTTTATACAATGGCATCCACCAAGGTGTTCATTCCAACTACCTGGTGTATTAAGTCGAGTACTAGAAAGATTTATAAAAAGAAACTCGAGATATCAGCAATCACAGTCTGCCTCTGGGTGTATTACAGCCAGCTGAGGTGGATAAAGTCAATGCGACAATTTTTTAAAATTAAATTTTGTTCCTTATCCAACCTTAACATATGGAATTTTAAAGTTTTCTCTTCTATATGATCTATATATTAAAAAATTACACTTAATGGATTGGACCTAGAAGAAACCTAATACAGACTCCCTTGAAAATCTATTTCGAAAAACAGAAGGGTTTTGAAATCATAATATTCATAACTGTCGTGGCCAGGAAAAACAATTTCATTTTTCTTACATACGCTATTCCTCTTACATAGGCTATTCCTCTTACATAGGCTATTCCTCTTACATAGGCTATTCCTCTTACATTTTCCAATCAATTTTAGTAGGACAACTTTTAAATTTTTACCTGGCTATTTACCTGATGAAATATTTAGGGTGTTATAGTTTTTACTTGTAACATTTCCGTCTACGTATAAGGTTATGTTATACTTCTGTCTATTTAAAAAAAAATATGTTTATTTAATATGTTTAATGATGATCCATTCTTGCCCTATCGTATGATGGCATATTTTGTTTTTGGAAACCTAATAACTGCGACATATTTTGTACTTATTATGTTCATTACTTTGTATATGTACGCCTGTGTAAGTATCTTGTCGCATTCTTTCATCTGGCCTTTTATTGGTTCGTATTTTACACCTAGCGTTTAAAAACACGCAGATGTGCGCTCCTGACAGTCATTTAACAATGTTCCTGTTCCGGTCGGAAGTTTTGACAAACAAGATATGATTTTAGAAGTTGGTACAATAGAACTTCCTGTCAATGTAATAAAACCTGGGCCAGGTGTGGGGATAAACCACGCATTTCATTTGATCTGTTTACATTATTACCCCCCCCCCTTCCCTGCCCCTTTACCAAAACAAACCAACAAATGAACAACCCACCATGTTAAAACTTGCGGTTCAACTCTTCTCTCTTATCTTCTGCTCTGAATGAGGAGCTTTTGGGGAAATCCCGTTCCTGTGGAAGTTCAGAAACGTCTGGAATGGCAATACATGGTCAAATAAAACTTATAGAACGAAAATAATTGGTCCAATCAAACTCACAGAATGGCAATACATGGTCCAATCTAACTTTTAGAATGGCAATACATGGTCCAATCTAACTTTTAGAATGGCAATCCATGGTCCAATCAAACATATAGAACGGAAATAATTGGTCCAATCTAACTTTTAGAATGGCAATACATGGTCCAATCTAACTTTTAGAATGGCAATGCAGGGTCCAATTAATTTTACAGAATTGCAATACATGGTCGTATCAAACTTATAGAACGGAAATAATTGGTCCAATCAAACTTATAGAATGGCAATACATGGTCTATCTAACTTTCAGGATGGCAATACATGGCCCAATCAAACTTTTGGAATAGCAATAGATGGTTCAATCAAGCTAATAGATTGGCAGCACATGGTCCAATCAAACTTATAGAATGCAATACATGGTCCAATCAAACTTATAGGCAATACAAAGTCCATTCAAACTTATAGAACGGAAATAATTGTTCCAATCAAACTTATATAATTGAAATACATGGTCGAATCAAACTTATAGAACGGAAATAATTGTTCCAATCAAACTTATAGAATGGTAATACATGGTCCAATCTAACTTTTAGAATGGCAATACATGGTCCAATCTAACTTTTAGAATGGCAATATGTGGTCCAATCTAACTTTTAGAATGGCAATACATGGTCCAATCTAACTTTTAGAATGGCAATACATGGTCTAATCAAACTTATTGAATGACAGTAGTTGATCCAATGAAAATTAAAGAATGACAATACATGGCCCACTCAAACTTATAGAGACGCAATATTTTGAGGCACTGACTGCACGTCTTTTAGTTTCACCAGAATCAATGATTCCAACCAGATGTTGCGACAGCAATGAGATATTGTGACTCCACCCTGATGTCATCAATCCAGTTAGATGGTGTTGCTGCAGCGGGTTGTCTTATTTCCTTATTTTTCCCCATAAAATATACATTTTTTTTTCTACTCCACACCCGACGACGTCATAACCACAAAGAGCACAGCAAAAGCTGCACCGTTAATCGCCACTCCAAAACACGCAACCTTTGAACACATTCGATGTCATGCATCCTCCTCTTGAAAAATAGGAAAATGCCATTTTCGCTGTTTAGATTGGGGGTGGGGCTTAAAATATAAAGAATGTCTTGTCATCGACAACGTGTCCTAAAGTGTCAGCTCGATGGGTTGAAGTTGGCCAAATAAGCCTGCCTTCCGGTGATTTTTCAATGAACTCAGAAAGAAACACGAGAGCAAAGGTGAAGTCAATGTTAAAGGATTTAAAAAGAACGAAAAAAAAATGAAACAAGAATATTTTATGTATTATCGTTAGAAAAAAAAAATTGACTCATGGCGTCAAATGAAGTGAACAGCGAATCTGAGACCTCCAAAGAATGGTCTTAGACGGATAATAATTGGACGATCATATAAAAGAAGTTGAAAGTAGAAGCTGTAACAGTCGGCATTGGGCCATATCGATACCACTTCACCCCTGGGTATGGATCTGTCTTTATATTTATTGACACAATTCGGAATTAACTAGATAAACATGAAAGAACGCCGTATCGAAGAAGGAAGGTTTATGGGACAGACTAACCGTTTGGGGTATTTTTTGCAAAACAGTCAGTCACGTGATTATGCCAAAGTTCAAAACTCGCTTCCGGTTGGTACTAAGACTTTCGATGCGTGTCTTGTTTCATTTATCAACTTGGGCACATGTACTGCCAGTCGTGTTTAGGAGATAGATTCAAGCTACAACATCAGCGGTAAGTCTTTGAGTAGTGCCCTTTACTTCAGGAGGTTACAAAAAAAAAAACAACTAATTTGAGAACCGTCCTAAACTTTATTGAACATCACCAAACACACCACAGACCGCCGATGTAGTCACATCGAACAAAACATCAAAAAACTATAGCAAGGTTGATCATGACTAATAATCGTCGATAACCAAGCCAGCGATTTGAAGACAAAAAAAGGATGACTTATGTTGAAATTTAACTTGATACATATTTAATTTTCGTCAAATTTCTTTTTGAACGCACTATACTATAGAGTGAAACAAAATATTGCGTTCAAAAAGAAATTTGAAGCAAAATTTTAACGGAAAAACTGAAGAAAAAAAAAAGAAGATTCGACCAAAATTCCGTTCGATCAAATTACCGTCGACGAAATTTCTTTCGATCAAATTTCCGGATACGGTTTGTGATCTACTTCCTCCTGGCAGCATGTGTGTTTCTGAAGTTATTGTTTCGGAAACTTAATTAATAATGGCATGTAAGTTTTTTTTTCTTTTCTCTATAACGTGTCGTTTCACTTTGTGTCGTTTCTCTATAGATCTATACAAATTCAACCTAAACATGTCATTTGTTGTAGTCTATTTTAGTTCAACTGAAGAATTAAGGTTACAAACATATAGTTCATTTAATTATCTTTCATTTGATGCCTCATTTAGTCTTACAAACCCAACAATAATATTTAAATAGTTTTTTTAATCCCAACCTCTCACCTCCGAAACCCGGGGACGAATGGCCACTTCGTTTCAGAATAACTGAGTTTTGGAAGAGATAGTCGGTGCGTCACGTGACTAAGTGAATAACTGAGTTTTGGAAGAGATAGCCGGTGCGTCACGTGACTAAGTGAATAACTGAGTTTTGGAAGAGATAGCCGGTGCGTCACGTGACTAAGTCACCGTGTACCAATAGTTTTGTTTTCGTCACACAGTAATCTTGATACTTCTGCTTCGGGACCCATTTACCCTTGTATCGCCTGTATTGATGGCATATATAACGGATATGATGAATGTCCAACACAAGTTTACTATATTAAATTAAAGCATTAACTCGTACAAGACTGTAAAGAAATCAGAATGACCCAAAAATGTTTTAATAAGAACGTCACGATAATCTAATCTAGGTTTTCAAGTTTTTTTTTTTTTTTCTCTTCTTTTGGCGACCCGGTAATTTCGCTTGTGTGACAAGGCTAGAAAATATACAAGTCTAGACACACAGGGTTATGAAGAACTGTACACTAGAAGGCACGGCGAGGGATTCATAATTTAGGGCACTTCAAAAGGCGTATCTTGGCCAACCAGGGATCTTAAAAGGGCGTGTGTTGACCATCCAGGGAACTTAAAGGGGCCTTTCTTGGCCATCCAGGTAACCTAAAAGGGGGTTGTCTTGGCCATGCAAGGATTGGTTTAAACAATATCAGCCTAAGCATCGTTTAATATGAGTATGATAGGCACTTATGGAAAGATAACTTATTGAAAAGCTACTTATTAAAATCTGAAACGAGTAAAACGAAGTATGCTCTAATCCGAAAAAAAAGGAACGCAACAATACAACGAAACGTGTCGGCAGAAAGCCTTAGTCAGCAAACAAACAAATAAAAAAAAAGAATAAAAATAGAATTAAAAAGTAGCACTTAACTGAGAAGTAGTATCCGAGAGAGCAGCAAAATAACTTTCTACATTTTCTTCTTCTTCTTCTATATATTAAAGGCCCACGATCAATTTATTGATTATTTTGGCTACTATGCATGTAGAGGGGATTTGCAATGTTTCTGTGCCTGGTGTTGATGAGGGTATTTCACTGATTGCATGTGCTACTTTGTGAGGGAATCATGCACTGGGGGTTGAAAGGCTTGAGGCACTAGACGTAAATGTGTCAAGTGTTGTCGCCTCAACAGTTCCTTTTGAAAGCTTGTTCCCATCCCTGATTGTCTTGGGCAGGAATGAGCAGTTCCTATACTGGCTTATGGCTGGTAGAGCCGGAATAGCCTGTCATGGCCTCGTCCCTGTCTATGAGGGAGATAGACGAGTTTCTGTTTAATACTGGAACAGTGGACTAGCCCATTATTTATCTTGTACATAATGGAGAGCCTAGATAGTCGTCGTCGTTCCTCCAATGGTGACCAGCCCAGTGTTTCCAGCATGCTGCCAACACTAGAGGTATTCCTGCAGCGGTTCAGAACAAAACGTGCTGCACGTCGCTGGACCACCTTCAACCTGTCAATGCTCTTCTGGGTAATTGGGTCCCAGACTGAAGATGCATAATCTAAAACCGGACGTACAAAGGCTTTATAGGCTCTTTCTTTCCCACAGGAGTTGCCAAATCTTTAGATTACGCCTTACGAACCACAGGGTCTTGTTTGCCTGGTTGCACACATTGTTAATATGCTCGTCCCAGCGGACCTCTCTTTGAATGGTAACACCCAGGTACTTTGCGGAGGAAACTGGCTCAAGTATACGGCCGTGCAGTTCGTATTGGTATTGTAGAGGAGTACAACTTCTAGAGACTGATAGTTTTATTATACAGGCTTTGGGATATAAGTAAAATAATGAATGAATTTGACTTTACCCCCTACAATTAATTTAAGATACCAACCAAATGACCAGGTAAATTGGTCAAGTTAAAAAAAAAATGGGTTACGGATTTCGTGCCATCCCCCGCCTGATTTGTGCCCTCCCTAATTTCGTGCCCCCCCCCCTGCTGATTTCGTGCATTGACTTTACCCCCTACAATTAATTTAAGATACCAACCAAAAGACCAGGTAAATTGGTCAAGTTAAAAAAAAAAATGGGTTACGGATTTCGTGCCATCCCCCGCCTGATTTGTGCCCTCCCTAATTTCGTGCCCCCCCCCCTGCTGATTTCGTGCCACCCCCCTCCCCTTGATGATTAACATAGTTTTAAATTAAACTGAAACATAAAAACCCCATGATTCCCAACACGATTTTTCAAGCTATTTCTGGGCACTACCAACAAATATTCATTTTTCCCCCCACATTCGAGTTCATATAAACCCTAAAGATATTAAAAGCTTGTTGCAGCTAGTTGATGTTTAGTTCATCTCTTTCTCCACCGATATCAATTTACTGTTATAGTTTAAGTTTTTTTTTATGTTTAAAAAAATATTTAAAAAATAATTGAACATTAATTTTTATTTGATCCAGAGTCAGCAAAATGCCATTTGGAAAGCACATCCAAACTGTCACAATATTGTTCTTTGTGGTTATTTTAGTTTTATCAGAAGCGAAACCGTCGAATTTTGTAGCAGATTCTTCAAAGATCCCGACAGAGATGAGCCATGAAAATGAAATTCTTATGCTATTTGACGCAAGTCGGCAAACAGAGTCTGAAACTTTTAGACCCGCGATTAACGGCGTCAAAAGGCAGATTTATGAGAATGACGTCATCGGCATTTCAGATGATCTCGAGTCGCCGACAGAAAGTGATCAAACGAATGGCAGTGAGATGTCTCAAAAGGGTTTGCCAGGCAGATGCGTGGCCACGACCTGTCACTTCAGTAATCAAGAACTCGAACAAGTTCCTCTCAACCTCCCTCCAAATATCACTGGATTGGATCTGTCATACAACAGGATATCATCCCTTCCCAGACAAAGTCTGTGTAAATATCCCAACCTACAGTTCTTGACACTGGAACTCAACTCCTTAGCCCATGGACTCAACAACGATTCATTTGAGTGCATGTCGAAGTTAGTTTACCTAAATCTGCGGGGGAACCGTAAACTAGCTCTACCCCAAGGCGTGTTCAAGCCACTGACGTCATTGCTTTTCCTCAAATTTAACCGCATCTGGAGTGCTAATGTAGCTTACCCGGAAAAAGAGCTCGTGCATCTTAAAAGACTTCTTGTTTTATACATCGACGGTAGTCCCAAGGCAACTTTTGGAGATGGCTTTAGGGAAATGATGTCCTTGCGTACTTTAATACTTACCGGAAACATCGAAGGCTACTGCGATCTCAAAGATTTGAGGAACGACACCTTCGACAACTTAAGCCAGCTTCGGTTTCTGAACATCAGCGACTGCCAAATAAGCGGAAAAACCTTCCCAGCAGATCTGTTCCAGTCTTTGAAAAAGCTTCACGTCCTTGACTTGACGTACAATACATTCCTGAACATGGACAATCTCAGACGAGCTCTGTGGGGGCTCAGGAACAGCCGCCTCTCTGCTCTACTGGTCAACAATGTCATCTCCCGCTTTTCACTGGGCATCACCATCCGCCCATCGCACGTTGAAAACCTACCAGCAGGTTTGACGTACCTCGAGGCCAGGGAGAACTGTTTCGAATCGATAGAAGCAAAAGTTTTGGACAGGCTCCCTTCCGGTCTCCGCTACCTTGACCTAGGAAACAATAAATTCGTTTACGGGAAATACCTTCTGAACCTGACCGCGTTGAGAAATCTCCAGGTTCTAAAGCTCAACAGCGGCGGCTTCCTTTACAATTTCCCATCGCCGTCACTTCCGCATTTACAGCGCCCGAGGCCGCCATCATTTCAGCTGCTTCGAGGGCATGACGGTGATGATGAGCTGGTGTTTAACATTCCACCGAGACTGAGTCACTTTGAAATGAAGATCGGCGGCTTGCACTACATTCTGACTCAGCTGTACGTCAACGAGAATAACTCTCTCCGTTATATTGATGTTGGGGAAAATTACTTCCCCAACATCAAAGGACCTTTCACCGGGCTCCAGAAGCTAGAACACCTGGACCTGAGCCTGTCTTTTGTTCAGCATTTTGGACGTGAATATTTTAAGAACTTCCCATCACTGACGTCGCTGTTCTTAGACAACAATCTCCTGAACAAATACCTGAACAATGTCTACCCGGGCAACGTGACGGTGCTTGGCTACCTGAGGAATCTGACCTTCCTCGAGCTGTCATACAACCGGATCACGAGTTTGCCGTACAACGTCTTCGAAGGGCTGGACAAACTTCAGTATCTTTACCTGGACGGGAACCTGATGAGAAATTTTGACGTGGAGATCTCTCACATGAAGTCTCTAGCCCTTCTGAGCATGCGCAGCGGCGGGTTCACGACGCTTCCGGGCCACGTGCGCCAGCATATCGACTCGCTCGAGGGCGTCTTCGTGGACTTAGCGTTCAACGCGATCCACTGCGACTGCCACAACATCGACTTTTTGAGGTGGATGGTCAAATCCAAAGCGTTTGATGCGACATTTCAAAACTACAGCTGCGTGTATCCGGACAGCTCATCCAAGTATATCCACGACGCCTATGAGCAGGATCTCCGATTGTTGGAGAAGCAGTGTGCGCAGAATTACCCCATCTTCCTGGCCGTTACGGGGTCAACCTTGTTGATACTGGGCGTCATCACGTTTGGGATTGTTTACAGGTACTTTATAGGGCAGTGCACAACATCCGGTTGTTGTTGTATTTTATTTTATTTTATTTTATTTTTTATTTTTATTTTTTTTTTGGGGGGGGGGTGGGTCCGTCGTCTCTAGGGATGGATGAATTTATAAATAAGAGTTTAGATCCGGGCAACTGTTAACCCCTTAATAATCCATAATAATCATGCATTTAGATGACAAGCTGTAGGGTGCCATCTTGTCATAATTAAGATCTGACCATAATAGTGTTGAGTCTTGCATACGAAGGTACGGGCTCTGCTTGAGCCCTTTAAGTAGAAAGTTTATTTGACAGATGAAATCTTACTTCATAAACTCTAGTGAGACATTCTTGTGTCGGTGTGGCACGGACCATAGACGGCACCGCATTATAGGATTTTCCCCATTTTTTTTTTTTGGGGGGGGGGGGTGGTTTTGGGAGGGTGTTTGTTTCAAAGACAACAAACATATTATTTACTAAAAAAGTTATCAATGAAAGTGACATTAGAAAAAAAAAAAAAGATAGAATTAGTGCTTGACTATAATTGTCATTTAGTATTACTTTATATTCAATACAAAGAAAAATCACTTCTGTTGGCGTTGTTACAGTATGACACTAAAGTTCAAAAGAGAAAGAGGCAATTTAGGAGGAATGTGGAGTTTAAAAATAAATAGATATTGCACACAATTTTAAGTAAGCTAATAAAACATATGTTTAAATATTTACATCTTCTTATTATAGTATAGAGTTACAACATAAGTTTAAATAGTGACCTCCTCTTATAAAGAGTTACAAGCTACCATCAATTTGACATTAAAAGAGTTGTCGAACTTGAGGGCGTTGCCAATCGATACGACTGTATAAGTTATGAACGATTTTTTTTTTTAAAAGCACATTTTAAAAAAAAATACCAAAACAGACTCAGTATATGTCCATGAACTTAACTGTGTGTGAATTCAGCTGAACAATGATCGCCCTCGCAACAGGTTCCGGTGGAAGCTCCGATTCTGGTACTACACGGTCCATGTGTGGCTGAGAAGCAAGAAACCCGAGGAAACACAGGACACGTTTCGCTACGACGTCTTCGTCTCATACACATTCAAGGATGAACCATTTGTCATATCGGAACTTATTCCAGGTATTCGAATACCCTGCGATGCTATTGTTGCGTTTCTGTTGCCGTACTAGATGCGTTCTAACCTTGTAATGGGTTCCGACTCAATGATAATGAGATATAGTTCAGATATTCTATTCTTTTAGTGTGGACACTGGCAGACTAGAAGCTTAAAGGGTAGAGCCCGTCCACTGGAACCATTTTGGACTTCCATTTTTTTTCTCCATGTAACGTCTTCCTGGCCTAGAAAAAAGTTAAAGCAGAGTTTGAAAATTAGTAAAATCATTAAATGAGTTGTTAAAATGCTTTCACATCGGAACAAATCTGAAATGTTACGGGATGTGATTCTTAGTAAATACTTTTATTTCCGACCTTTGCTAGAACCGGTCAAGAAAGAAAAACTTACGTATTATTTATCATTCATTTAGAATTACGAAAACGAGGCTTAAGGCTACACGTCCACGGACGAGATTTCGTGGCGGGAGATTTCATCGCTTCCAACATCGTGACGGCCGTCAAGGAGAGCCGGAAGACGTTAGTGGTTCTCACACGGAACCTGTTGGCCAGCACCTGGTGTAACTATGAGCTGCAGGTATTGTACGGTTTTTCGGCGGCCCGGGATGTATAATTATCAAAATCTCTCTTTGTTTCAAATACAATAGAATGGGATGTTCAGAGCAATAGCAGGGGAAGGGGAGTGTAGGGGAGTGGAAGGAGACGAAAACAATCTTTATCTCCGCGGGAAATGTGGAAAAGGAGGGGGGGGGGAGTACGCTACTGATTCAGAGGCAGTATTATAAGTTTATCAAATAAATTAACTTAAAAAAAAAAATCCTTTAAAATTGACTGGCAATAATAGCAGGAACATTGATTGTCTTACTGAAGGGGAAGGGGAGGGTAGGGGAGGGGAAGGAGACGAAAACAATCTTTATCTCGGCGGGAAATATGGAAAAGGAGGGGGGGGGGAGTACGCTACTGATTCAGAGGCAGTATTATAAGTTTATCAAATAAATTAACTTAAAAAAAAAAAATCCTTTAAAATTGACTGGCAATAATAGCAGGAACATTGATTGTCTTACTGATAGGAATATTGAATTACTATATCAGTTAGAACATTGATTGACTATATCACTAGGCAAGTTGATTGATTATTCTATTGGTAGTCTAAGGGCAATAACTGTCATGAAGCAACGAAATGTTGAGTCCGATATCCTTCTAGATTTATTTATTTGTTACCTATCTTTTGTCCCAAGATGGCCAACATGGAGTCTGTCCACACAGGGCGTCAGGTTTTAGTTTTTCTACTGAAGGAATCCATCTCTACCCGCGAGTTCGGCTCGGAGCTCACCTACCACATACGAAACAGCACCTACATCATGGACCCCAGGAGTGAGGGGGTGGTGGAGGAGGATGTCGTTGAGAACTTCTGGAACAAGCTGGCCAGCGACCTGAGACACTAAGCTCGATCAAAGGCTGCCACGACACAATGAGATGACCAATGACACAATCCTATCCCTGCAAACCGACTCTATTTATAAGAAATGTAATGGCGAACGGGAAAAATGAAAATACATCAAGAAACAGAGCAAAGTACAAAAAATAAAAAATAAAATATTCTTAGTTGTTGCCGGCACAGGGCTGAAGAAGGCCCTGACCCGAAACGTTCCTATCTTGTTGTCCTGTCTACTGAGTCAAGCTTCAACATACCTCACTCTACTATTTCATTCACACAGCCTGAATGCAGTCCTTCCATTATTATCTCTGTGATATGACGCGTAATTTTGGGAGGACTGCGTTCAGGGTGGAGAAATAAGAGAAACATAAAACACAAGGTAGGGGAAATAATCGAGATAAGGAAAGAAACGAAACAGTGGAAGTTTCGGCTAAAACAATAAATGTAAACAGAGAATGTGCTTTATCATTGATCAGCTTTATCATTGATCGGCTTTATCATTGATCAGCTTTATCATTGATCGGCTTTATCATTGATCAGCTTTATCATTGATCAGCTTTATCATTGATCAGCTTTATCATTGATCAGCTTTATCATTGATCGGCTTTATCATTGATCAGCTTTATCATTGATCAGCTTTATCATTAATCAGCTTTATTATCTCGAGAGCTCGATTTTCTAGCAGCAAGACGTTTACCGTTGATTAAATAGTTAGTATCACGTAACATTTTTACCAGGAGTCGGTTGGCGGATGTGGGCGGGGGGGGGGGGGTAAACTGCTTTTAAGCCAATTACTGAAATAATCAAGGGATTCTTGATGACCATTAAATTGGATATCTTTACAGAGTTATTCATTTTGATTTTCATGTTACACTTACGGTAATTTTAATTTTTTGTAAAGAATTTTTTTTTTAAATTAAATTTCAATTTGATACATTTATATATATTTTTTAAGTTTTATTTTTACATCTTTTACTTAGCTTGTTCTTTTGACATTTTTTTTTTTTTTTTTTTTTTTTTTTTTTTTTTTTTTTTTTTTTTTTTTTTGTTTTTTTTTTTTTTAAAAAAAAAAAAAAAAAAAATTTTTATTTTTTTTTTTGTTTTTTTTTTTTTTTTTTTTTTTTTGTTGTTGTTGTTTTCGTCTGTTTTTCTGGGTAAGATCTTTTAAATTAATTTTAGACTTTTTTTGGCGTCAACTGAATATAGGGGAATTTATTCTATGTTTTGTATACAATTTCCCTCAGATCAGAATCACAAATGTTTTTTTTTAATGTAAAGATCTCATGTCAAATTTACATAATTTATGTGGGTCCCATAGATTTGATATGGACAGTTTTTAACACCCATAAAATATACAGACCTTTCAACATAACAGTAATATTTTGGCTCCAGTAAAACTTAAATACTTAGAATTTTACTTATTTAAAAAAAAAATTCAAATATTAAAATAATATTATTATGACATTTTTTTAAGGGAAAAAACTTTTGAAAGGATTATTGTTTTAACATTTTTTCTCAATTTATTAACTTGTTTACCACAACAATAGTTCGAATATCCGCCCCCCACACCATTAAAAAAAAACAAAGGAAAAAAACCCACACACTATAGTATTCGATAATAAGAAATAAATATTTGGTAAACACACAACCTGGTCAATCAGAGCCGTCCCTGGATTTTTGGCGGCCCCCTCCCCCCATTTTGGGTTTTGTTCTTACGCCATCTTTACTTTTCCATTTGATAACTAAAGAAGTTTCCACATCACAACTGTAAGCCCCCAAATTATCCGAAGGCCTCTTGTAGCTGTAGGGGGTTGCAGGCACGACATAATGGCTTTGAGGTAGAGTGCCAACTATATTTTTAACTTGCAGCTCTCCTGTTGCTATCCGATTAAGCGTAGAATTGATGGAAACTAACTTAGGGTATGTATTAAAATGTATCATTATATTTTGGATTGATCAAAAAATTTCCTGGGACCTGTAAGGTTTTAAAGGGCGAAACTAAGCTAGGGCAAAAAAAGATACACCCAAGACTGCCACAACTGGAATTAATTTAGTTCATGTTTGGCTGGAGAAGAGTTATTATGGCTATTTTTGACGCTTCCCTGCCAAAAGTCTTAAATTCCACTCCTAAAATGTCTGAAAGAAACATTGAATTCAAGTATGCACCAACAGTCATCCGTGCATTTCGAAATATCGAAACAATTTCAATGGGACCCGCTGCCAACACTTTTGCTCGAGAGTCTTCGGCACCCTCAATTTATGCTAACCCCCTTCCCGGATTCGATCAACGTGACATTATGGTGTGGAATCTAAGCTTGTACCAAATGCATTTTTTTAGGGCGCGCAATAACCGGGTTGAATTTCTTTTATGTGGGGAATGAGCGCAATAACCGGGTTGAATTTCTTTTATGTGGGGAATGAGCGCAATAACCGGGTTGAATTTCTTTTATGTGGGGAATGAGCGCAATAACCGGGTTGAATTTCTTTTATGTGGGGAATGAGCGCAATAACCGGGTTGAATTTCTTTTATGTGGGGAATGAGCGCAATAACCGGGTTGAATTTCTTTTATGTGGGGAATGAGCGCAATAACCGGGTTGAATTTCTTTTATGTGGGGAATGAGCGCAATAACCGGGTTGAATTTCTTTTATGTGGGGAATGAGCGCAATAACCGGGTTGAATTTCTTTTATGTGGGGAATGAGCGCAATAACCGGGTTGAATTTCTTTTATGTGGGGAATGAGCGCAATAACCGGGTTGAATTTCTTTTATGTGGGGAATGAGCGCAATAATGCCTCCCCCCTCCCCCGTCGCTTGAAAAATTCCTTCCCCGATAAAATAGTCTTGTAAAAACACTGAATTCAGGTATTCTGTTTGGCTAGTCTTGTCTAATCTCATTTCAATGCTTCTAGCTGCCCCCCCCCCCCCAGTTCATAATACATTCGCTGAGCAGCCCTTACAATCACTGAATTCAGGTATTCTGTTTGGCTAGTCTTGTCTAATCTCATTTCAATGCTTCTAGCTGCCCCCCCCCCCAAGTCATAATACCTTCGCTGAGCAGCCCTTACAATCACTGAAGTATCCCCCTTTAAAACTATGCACAGCCCCATCGCGAACCCCTCTACAAACATAAGAGCCAGAATGATCAATACATCGATGGTGGGTAAGGGCGTCATTTCAGGGTTGTTGTTTTTTTCAGGGGTCGGGGGGCAAAACAAAAACTTGGTCGGCTTGTTAAGTTGTTTATTATCCGGGAGGTGTCTAATTACATAGCAATTTAAAATAAAACCTGCAAATTCAGGGGGGTGGGTGGGGTGGGGGCGCCCAATGCCCCATTTGCCTACCCAAATGACGTAACTGATCGCGGGCCTTCAAAATATAGAAGAAGAACCAAAAAAAAACCCAAAAACATAGGGTGAATTTGCATATTCTGAAATAAATGTACAAACATTTAGTGATTTTACAAGAAATATTGGTGACCCTGATTAAAAGAAAATTCAAAACAACAACATCAAAACCACCAACTGCCTGACACGTTCCTAAAAAGTAATACAGCATCAGCTGGGTGTCCATGTCTATAGTGTATCTGTTGGGCGGGAAAGTTCTGACACATGAGACACAAGTGGTTGACAGGTCAGCTTGATGGGAACGAAGATAGCCCTGTTCAGTGGATTTGACCCCGGGGTGGGGTGGGTGGGTGGGTGGGGTGGCGTGGGGGGAAGGGCGGGTGGAGAACACTATAGTGAGAAAAATGTTGGTATCCAATGTACCGGCCCGGGTCATAAGAGAGTTATCTCAGACCCTCACCAGAATAGGCGTTTATGTGGATTAGGCGCAATGTTTAATCTCAATTACTACAAGTGGGTACTTAAGAAACATTGTTTTTTTTCTCCATTAAGTGGTTTCAATTGTGAGAGACCTGAAGGTGGGACATTGTGGCATAATTTTATTGATACGTTTCGCTGGTGCGTTGTTGTTGAATTATTATTATTTTTATTTAGTTAACAATTAGATGAGCATAATCATAAATGTTATCATTAAATGTGCTTCTTGATCATCTTTTAAGGTATCAGCCACGGCACCAGTAGAGTAAAACTGTTACATCAAAAATATGTTTCAAAATTATAGTCTGTCATGAGTGGAATGAAGAACACCGTTTGAGGCCACGGTGATGGTCTTAGTTTCGAACGAAACTTATGCAGTTACGTTTTCTGACTTGAAAAAAATCAGATTTGATTTAGGATCTTTGATCTTCTGTCATTTCCTTAACAGGACCTTTACTTTTCGGTCATTGCGTGACAAAACTACCAAGAGCTTCTCTGCGTTTCCTTTTTTTCAGTCATGCTAGAGTCATGCTAGAGTCATGCTAGAGTCATGCTAGAGTCATGCTAGAGTCATGCTAGAGTCATGCTAGAGTCATGCTAGAGTCATGCTAGAGTCATGCTAGAGTTTTTAATCACGGTGTCCAATTTTAGCGGGTGTGTGATTGTAAATCTATCAATAAAAAAACAAAAAAATAATAATCAACGAATCTCTGCGGTAATTCAGTTAAAGCGTCATTTTACAAATAAATTGATTTGTTAAAATTCTAAAAGATCGTAGTGCTAAAACGCGATGAAGTCACAAACGTATCCATTAAACGGTTTTTTCCACGTTCAAAATTCAAAGGGACTGTATAAACTAACGTATTTTATAGTGTAGGTGTCTCCTCGGTAAAGGCATCTGGGTAAATATTTATACAGTAGGGCATGTATAGATCAACCATGTCAATGAAAATAACGGTTGGAATTGGTTTAGACAAAAATGTGACTTAAGTTCTTTTAACACTAACTGCTAGTGCTTTTTTTTTCATTCAATCACAATTATAATGGAATTACCTGAGTACTCTGTGAGACCCACTCAATGATCACATTTAAAGGGGGTAAATTGGATACGCACGTAGTTAAAATTTATTTAAATTTGGGCCTTTGACCTCGGAACTTATCTCGATTCCAGACCACCACGCCAGTCACTGATAAGATAAGGTCAGATAAGATTCTTTTATTGATCCAAACAAGTGGAAATGTTTTTTTTTATTACATTGTACATATACATTTTCAGCACATAAATAAATAGATATTTTAGTAAAGTACACATTTTTCAACTAATACAATTTGAGCACAAGACATCTACATTTAATTTTAAGCCATTCATTGAACTCCTTTAGTCATATCAGGAACTTATCAGTTTTCATGTACATTTGTGACTTCTTGGGGAGCACGCTGGTAAATTCATACAGATTGGGGAACAACATTTTTTTTAATATCTTTCAGTTCTCGTCCTTAGCGAAAGAATTAGTCACAAACGGGCCGATCCTAAGTATCAGTGATGAAGAGTGTGGGAAGTATCATCCACAATTTGTTTCGTTTTACAATAACATCTTTCTTCAAATATTTCTTCAAGTAAATGTTGTTTAGTTTGTGTTAAGTGCCTAGCTTGCTTGATTAGTCTGCGTATTCGGTGTTTAATATCAGACGATGAATTCCCACACCAGCAGGTAATACTGAAACTACGTAGGCTTACAATTGTCGCACTGTAGAATAAATGAACTCGTTGTTTGTTTACGCCGAGATTGTAAAGTTTTTCTAAGGTAGAAAAGTCTTTGGTTGACTTTTTTATACAGAATTTGGACGTGCTCATGCCATTTGTAAGTCAGCTGTCCTCAAACCATTGCTTAAGAAGCCTGGTCTGGATTAAAATAATTTTAAAAATATAGACCTGAATCTAACTTATCATTTTTTATCTAAAGTCATTAAAAAAAAAACTAGTTCTAAAACCACTATTTGCTTACTTAAACGACCACTCCCTTCTCATTTCTAATCAGTTGACCTATAGACATTTCCAATTTCCACAGCATAGAGACAGCTCTCTTGAGAGTCAGCAATGACCTCTTGCGCGCAATGGACAGCGGTAATGTCTCCATAATGATCCTCTTAGATCTCAATGCGGTCTTTGACATTGTTGACCATGAAACCCTTAACAAAACCCTTGAAAATTGCTTTGGAATTTCTTGTTCAGTTTTGGCTTGGTTTAGATCCCATCGCTCCGATAGAATGCCGGCGGTCGCTGTTAATGGCTGTCTCTCCGGCAGAGCTGATTTGGTGTACGGAGTGCCAGGGAGGTCCGTTTTAGGGCCCCGTTCTATTCAAAATGTATACCAGTCCACTGCTCCTCTTGCTTGGGAGCCACTCATTCGCAGATGACACGCCACTATACAAGCATACAGATTCCCCTTTTGTCGATTCCGCTTTCCAGACTTTGTGGGAGTGCATTGGTGGTGTCAAGTCATGGATGCAACTCAACAAGTTGAAACTTAATGATGCCAAAACGGAAGCACTTCTCATTCACATTCACAAGTCATCCTCTACCTCAACTCTCCCCCACCTCATTTCAAGTAGGTAACTCCGACATACAGTTCATATCCTCTGCTAGGAATCAAGGCTATATTCTTTCTAACAACATGTCTCTCGATAAACATATCTCTCACATGTGTACCTCTGCATACACCGCTGTCTGTCAGATCAGCTCCATCCGCCACTACCTCAAAGTTAGCGCAACAAAAACCTTAGTCTGTGGTCTTGTTCTCTCTCGTCTTGACTATTGAAACTCTTCTGTCAGGTTCACCAAAACACTGCATAGAAAAACTGCAGAAAGTCCAAAACTCTGCTGCTAGGCTAGTTCTAACAAGGCAAAAAAAGAAAACCCCGTGATCACGTCAGTCCACGACTCCACTCACTTCATTGGCTCCCTATACAGGCACGCGTTGATAACAGGCAGTCTGTTCTCTGTCACAATGTTTTCTTGGATTCCTGCCCCCCTTATCTAACCGAACTTCTTTCTGTCTATTCACCCCATCGACAGCTTCGCTCCTCCGTAGACACGCATATTCTGTCCGTTCCTAAGACACGCACTAAAACATATGGTGAACGATCTTTCTCTTTCTGCGCCCCCAAACAATAGAATTCTCTCCCACTAAACATCGGCCATATACCAACCATCCAGGCCTTAAAAAACTGCACTCAAAACACATCTCTTTAAACTCTACTAACCTGACTCTCTGACCAATAAACGATGCTGCGGAATGCTGTCCATGGCGTTGACATGTAAAAGTTTTGGGGTTGGGGGGGGGGGGGGGTGGTTTGAATATTCATTTGTTTTTGGTTTGTTGTTAAAACAGATTTTTTTTTTTAAAATTAAATAAATGTTTTTTTTTTTTTTTAATGTCATGATTGTGTTTGCTAAAAATGTCATGTACATCACGGTGAGCCCAGCCCTACCCTGGGGAAACCGCGTTAGATAAGACCACTGTTAATAATAATAATGATACTGTTCGCTTATTGTTAATGGGGACTTATTTGCCTCTACGTTCTCTACACTTTGATTTTTTAAAAAAATAAAATAATGCAATGTAGATATTTCTTTCTATTTTCAAGTCAATCTATTGTTGGATTGTTTTCCAATGTGGGTGAGCGAAAGTCTGTGCCTATTTGTGGATTGTTATCTTCAGGCAAATCTTCAATCTTAATTTATCCACTTCCGTTATCAGTAAAATCAGGTCAACACTTAGCTTTATACTTTTTAAAAAAAAAACATGACGTGGACATCTGATTTGTTGGCTGTTTCTTCTTTTTTAAAAAACAAACTCTAGGAAAGTTGGGGTTTGGGGGGGGGGGGGCATGTCTTACTCTGGAATGAATTTTTTTATATTTAGACTTGCGATTAGAAAACTTGAACCGTGTGTTCCGATGTCGGTAGTTCCAGAAGAGAGTCGTTTCATGAATTTCCGCAAGGACTCTGTCTCGCGAAACAGGTTATTCTTTTCAAAACCCTATCTAGAAATTAACTTCCTTTATTCGGTTCACGCCCCCTTGACCTGGCAATATAAGGACTTTTGTTTTAACTGCAGAGTCGCAGTTGTGTCGGATGAAATGATGAGGACCTAGAAGTGTGAAGCGAAGATTTCGATCGGACAACGGAAAATCTATTACTACGTTTGTGGTTTTCATTTTTGCCACTGTTGTGAAAATTCCATCGCGTGACAGTAGCATGACAGTAGCATGAAAGTAGCATGACAGTAGCATGACAGTAGCATGACAGTAGCATGACAGTACCATGACAGTACCATGACATAAGCATGACAGTCACATGGAAAAAGCATGGCAAAAGCATGACAGTAAAATGTCCGTAGCGTGACAGTAGCATGTCAGTAGCACGACAGTAGGATAACAGTAGCATGACATTAGCACGAAAGTAGCAAGACAGTAGCATGACAGTAGTCCGACAGTAGCATGACAGTAGCATGTCAGTAGCTCTCAACTCTTTGGATTGTAAAAAGTTATTTGCTTGAACAGCTACAGCTGGTGTTAAACATGTTTCAATTTGTAAGCATTCTTTTTATTTGGCTGTTTCAAAGATTATTTTTTTTTAAAAAGGAGTTATTTTGTGAATTTATATTTTACACACACAAAAAATCGATGGCTGAATACAGTTTGTCTTTCCCATCATTTATATCCTTAAAAACAAAGTTACAATCACTCATTACCACTTTATTGCAGGTAAATAAACATATTATTATATTTGGCCGTCTCAATTCAGTCGTTAGAAAACAAAGTTACAATCACTCATTACCACTTTATTGCAGGTAAATAAACATATTATTATATTTGGCCGTCTCAATTCAGTCGTTAGAAAACAAAGTTACAATCACTCATTACCACTTTATTGCAGGTAAATAAACATATTATTATATTTGGCCGTCTCAATTCAGTCGTTAGAAAACAAAGTTACAATCACTCATTACCACTTTATTGCAGGTAAATAAACATATTATTATATTTGGCCGTCTCAATTCAGTCGTTAGAAAACAAAGTTACAATCACTCATTACCACTTTATTGCAGGTAAATAAACATATTATTATATTTGGCCGTCTCAATTCAGTCGTTAGAAAACAAAGTTACAATCACTCATTACCACTTTATTGCAGGTAAATAAAAATATTATTATATTTGGCCGTCTCAATTCAGTCGTTAGAAAACAAAGTTACAATCACTCATTACCACTTTATTGCAGGTAAATAAACATATTATTATATTTGGCCGTCTCAATTCAGTCGTTAGAAAACAAAGTTACAATCACTCATTACCACTTTATTGCAGGTAAATAAAAATATTATTATATTTGGCCGTCTCAATTCAGTCGTTAGAAAACAAAGTTACAATCACTCATTACCACTTTATTGCAGGTAAATAAACATATTATTATATTTGGCCGTCTCAATTCAGTCGTTAGAAAACAAAGTTACAATCACTCATTACCACTTTATTGCAGGTAAATAAACATATTATTATATTTGGCCGTCTCAATTCAGTCGTTAGAAAACAAAGTTACAATCACTCATTACCACTTTATTGCAGGTAAATAAACATATTATTATATTTGGCCGTCTCAATTCAGTCGTTAGAAAACAAAGTTACAATCACTCATTACCACTTTATTGCAGGTAAATAAAAATATTATTATATTTGGCCGTCTCAATTCAGTCGTTAGAAAACAAAGTTACAATCACTCATTACCACTTTATTGCAAGTAAATAAAAATATTATTATATTTGGCCGTCTCAATTCAGTCGTTAGAAAACAAAGTTACAATCACTCATTACCACTTTATTGCAGGTAAATAAAAATATTATTATATTTGGCCGTCTCAATTCAGTCGCTAGAAAAGTAATTTACCCTTTCATCGATTGTGGTAATTAAGATTTGCATTTTTTAAATAATGACTTCGATCAAGCTTGTCAGTCATGGATATAAGAGATAGGGAGATTTTACACAAAGGAATTTACTTTCATTCTCGATAAGTCCATAGTTATGTTTCCGGGTAATCTTCAAATTCAAGGTGAATCTAATGGCGAAGATAATAGGGAAACTAACTGAGGCCAAGTTAATGGTGAAATGTTGGCATTTGAACGTAAGTGTTATTTCGTATTGATTATCTTTTATCTTGTGTTACATCTCTCATCATTCGCAATCTATGTCTGGCGTCATATAAGGATTGTTTCGACATAACATTCATCTGTGGTATCTTACCCATATGAGCACTGTGAATATTTTTTTTATAAATTTTTAGAATTGTTTGATTTTGGATTCTAAAATACTCAACAGAAATATAATAAGTCGAGCTCAGTAGACCTCACAAGATTGACGAAAAAAAATAAACCGAGAGGTCACACACTTTTATCAAACTTTCCCTGACTCAACTCATATCTAGTCTAAGACTGCCACAACAACGAAGCGGAAAAAAATGACTCCTTGGTGTCAACGCCGTAAGCTCGCAGCTATCTTACTGTGGGTTTTCTGGTGCCGAACTCCTGGATCATTTAGTGAGATGTCGGCCTCGTTGGACCAAGGTCAAGGTAAAACGGATGATCACGCAACGCGGGATGAAGCACGAAAAGACCTCGATGGTCGCCGGGGTCTGAATGAAGAGAACGGTGGCCACAACCAACATGAATTTGGTGAATTTCAGACACATCCGTCTTACAGAGAATACGAAGATCTAGATACATCGGCCGATGACCACCACGATATCGACGTGTTAAACGAGGACTATTTAAATTTCAAGAAAAGGGAAAACCCCCAAGTGTGGGAAAATAAAATCAATTTCGAAAGTAGAAAGGAAAACCCCGAAGACTTCGGTCAAAAGATGATGACGGATGCATTGAGTGGATGCAGGTGTGTCGCTCAAACTTGTCACTGTCCAAGTCTGAGACTGACCACTGTACCCACCGACCTCCCACCCTACATCACAGGTCTGGATCTGTCCAACAATTCAATATCTTTCCTGCCTAGGCAAAGTCTATGCGCCTATCCGTCTCTTCTGTTCTTGCTTCTTGAATACAACAAACTAAGACACCTTGATAATGACACGTTTGAGTGTATGAAGAAATTGGTCTACCTAAATTTGAGGGGTAATCGCTTGGAGACGTTGAAAGACGATCGGAACTTGGCATTTCCTGACGGCGTGTTCAGGCCCTTGTCTTCGTTACTCGTCCTCAAAATAAACAGAAACGTCAATCCGAAGAATACAATCAATTTCGACTACCCCAGCGAACAGCTCGCTGATCTGAAAAGTCTGAAAGTTCTTTACCTCGATGGCCTCTCCAATGCAGCATTCGGACCCAGTTTCGGTGAGATTGCGTCACTGCACTCCCTCGTTCTGGCTGGGTATAAGGAAGGTTTTTGTGACCTGTCGCACGTTCAAGATGATGCCTTTAAGTACCTGAGCCAGCTACGATCCCTCAACATCAGCGACTGCAAAATAAAAGGTTCACATTTTTCAAAGAATCTTCTCGCACCTCTGACGAAACTTTTTGCCCTTGACATTTCCTTTAATCCCATAAATGCCATGCGCTGCCTCGAGGAGGCTTTAACTGGCATCAGTAACTCAAGCCTCTCAGTTCTTGTGCTCAACGATGTCTTCTCACGTTACCAAAAAGCTGTGACTGTGACGAAACAGGTCGTTGACAAACTGCCAAGGAAGCTTCTTTATCTTGAAGCCAGAGAAAACTGCATAGAAACCTTTGACCCGGATGTCATAGAAATACTTCCCAAGACCCTGAAATACATCGATGTGGGTAACAACAAATTCATCTACGGGAAGTACTTTCTAAACCTGACGGCGTTGGAAAATTTGGAAACACTAATGTTGAACGGCGGGGGGTTCCTTCACTCATTTCCCTCGGCTTTCTTGCCTCGTTCTTGACGATCTCGACTGGGGATGTTCCCGCAGCTGGTAGGCGGCAAGACAAACAAAGAAAATCCATTAGTGTTCAAACTCCCACCCAAGTTACAATACTTGGATATAAGCATCTCAGGGTTAGAATACGCCATATTTAGAATCGAACTGAGTCACAACAATTCTTTGAGATATTTAAATATGGGATCCAACTACTTTCCCGTTTTTCACGACCCCTTCATCGGATTTGAAAATCTTATTTACATGGATTTAAGTAAGGCATCGATTGAATATTTTGGGGAACATTTCTTCTCGGGCTTCAAATCGCTGAAGCATCTGAGACTGGCCTCGAACAACCTGGGGAAATGGTTGGACAAGGAGAACAGAAAACCGTTCAGTTGCCTCAAAAACCTCACCACGCTTGACCTGTCCAACACTCAAATAATTCACTTTGGCTCCGATGTTTTTAATGGACTCAGCAACGTTGAGGTGCTGTTGCTGGACATGAACAAAATATACTTTTATGATAATCCGTTCGCCGACATGAACCAACTGAGGTTTTTGAGCCTACGTGACAACGAAATCAACACGCTGCCACTAGAAGTGCGCAAACAGATTGACCGACTCGTCGCCAGCTATAAGTTTACGCGGGTGGACTTATCCTACAACCCGATTCGCTGCGACTGTGACAATCTGGAGTTCCTCAGGTGGATGGTCCAATCTGATGCTTTCGACAAGAAGTTCCGTGGCTACAGCTGCTATAATCCAGACCGATCCATCAAATTCATCCAGGACGGGTATGCGGAAACGATCCGAGTTCTTGGAAGGCAGTGTTATGAGAATTACCCGATGTTCCTGACAGTGATGGCGGTGACGTTGGCCATGCTTGTCATTGTATTTGTTGGAGTGATCTACAGGTAAGATTTAGGCTAGTGTTTTTATTAAATATTATATATAAATATATATATGTAGAGGGTGGGCCAAAAAAGTGAGAACATCTCGTAAAATATAACGCTACGAAATGTTCTCATTTTTATTGGCCCACCTACCCTGTATATATGACTGAGCTTAGATATCCATATAACGCTTTATACGAATCAACTCAATTTTGCCCCGATTGCTCAAAAAGAATTAAAGGGATTTTCTAATTTTTATGGAAATCGAATCGATTATTTTTTTTTTAAATGCTAAAAAGTAAAATATTTCTGCTTATAATTACTGATAATTATATATTAGATACATTTAGTATATGAATTAAATAACTATTTTAAGAGCATTACTCGACTTTCGAATTTAAAATATTATTTTTATTTTCAACAAATGAGCCTCTATTCACTAGTCTTTTTGTGCTGGTGACGTAATTATTAAAGAAAGAAAGAAAGAAAGAAAGAAGGAAAGAAAGAAAGCAAGAAAGAAAGAAAGAAAGAAAGAAACGAAACAAAGAAAGAAACGAAACGAAACGAAACAAAGAAAAAAAGAATAGTTACGCAGAACGTATTTTTTTCGTTAAACAACTTATATACAACTATTTCTATCCATGTATGTCCTGTGTGTGTGTACACCTATACAATTCATCCGATAGCGACAAAGCTTTTGTGAGTTCTTGTACACTCGTCCGCAAAGGTTTCTGAATTAAGTTATCCATTATGAAATATTTCGTTTGGGACGAGGAGCCCTAAATTATTTTTTTCTTACATGAGTGATACAAATATAATTTCAAACAAAGCTATTGCATGGGGGAGGGGTGGGTGAGTGTGGATTTAAAATCAAATACAAGCGACACTTACGTTTGTGTGTGACATAATAAGTAGGTTTCTGAATGAGTACAACCATTTCACAATTCGGCGCTTCGGGCCGGGGCCTTAAAAAAAATAAATTATATGAGCTATAAAAATATGATTTCCAACAAGCTAGTACATGGGTAGATCTCTAGCTACAAGTGTGTGGACTCAATTGAGAAAATCCATGCTTCTCACTATCACAGCTGTATGTTGCTTCTCACTAGCACAGCTGCATGTTGCCTTCTCCCTAGCACAGCTGTATGTTGCCTTCTCACTTGCACAGCTGTATGTTGCCTCTCACTAGCACAGCTGTATGTTGCCTTCTCACTAGCACTTCTGTATGTTGCCTTCTCACTAGCACTTCTGTATGTTGCCTTCTCACTAGCACTTCTGTATGTTGCCTTCTCACTAGCACAGCTGTATGTTGCCTTCTCACTAGCACAGCTGTATGTTGCCTTCTCACTAGCACATCTGTATGTTGCCTTCTCACTAGCACTTCTGTATGTTGCCTTCTCACTAGCACAGCTGTATGTTGCCTTCTCACTAGCACTTCTGTATGTTGCCTTCTCACTAGCACTTCTGTATGTTGCCTTCTCACTAGCACTTCTGTATGTTGCCTTCTCACTAGCACTTCTGTATGTTGCCTTCTCACTAGCACTTCTGTATGTTGCCTTCTCACTAGCACTTCTGTATGTTGCCTTCTCACTAGCACTTCTGTATGTTGCCTTCTCACTAGCACTTCTGTATGTTGCCTTCTCACTAGCACTTCTGTATGTTGCCTTCTCACTAGCACTTCTGTATGTTGCCTTCTCACTAGCACTTCTGTATGTTGCCTTCTCACTAGCACTTCTGTATGTTGCCTTCTCACTAGCACTTCTGTATGTTGCCTTCTCACTAGCACTTCTGTATGTTGCCTTCTCACTAGCACAGCTGTATGTTGCCTTCTCACTAGCACAGCTGTATGTTGCCTTCTCACTAGCACATTGCCTTCTCACTAGCACTTCTGTATGTTGCCTTCTCACTAGCACTTCTGTATGTTGCCTTCTCACTAGCACAGCTGTATGTTGCCTTCTCACTAGCACAGCTGTATGTTGCCTTCTCACTAGCACAGCTGTATGTTGCCTTCTCACTAGCACAGCTGTATGTTGCCTTCTCACTAGCACATCTGTATGTTGCCTTCTCACTAGCACATCTGTATGTTGCCTTCTAACTAGCACAGCTGTATGTTGCCTTCTAACTAGCACTTCTGTATGTTGCCTTCTCACTAGCACAGCTGTATGTTGCCTTCTCACTAGCACAGCTGTATGTTGCCTTCTCGTGTGTTGAAACAAAAAAGTCTAATTTATTTGTGTACGTACCAGATAAAAAACACAATATTTTCTATTTAAAAATTAGTTAAAAAAACTCAATTTCAACACAAACACCTTTTTTGAGTGGCAATGGAACGCATGCCGGGTTCTTGATGGTGATAAATAAAAATGAATATCACAAACGAATGAATTGAATAAGCCTATGCTTTATATAACCTTAGATGGGATATCATAATAAAATCATAACATTTTTATGAGTATGCTAATGTCTACAATCGTTAATGTATCATACACCATGAACTCTCCAGGTTCCGTTGGAAGTTACGCTACTTGTACTACGCTGCGTATCTCAGGCTTAAATCTGCCGATCAGCAAGAGCAGTCGGAGCAGTATCGATACGATGTCTTTGTTTCCTACACCTACAAGGATGAACAATTTGTTCTTTCGGAGCTGATGCCAGGTAAGCGAATAATTGTTAATGCCGTATTGTTTTTTAAATTTTATTTCGGGCAGAGCAAGAGACAAGAAACGAGTAATACACGGATCTTTCCTAGAAGTTCCAGGGGCATGTAGTATCTCCCCCCCCCCTCCATTTTTTTATGGTATTGTGTTTTCACAAAGCAAAAATACAATTTTAATTATTTTTTTTTTACGAACCCCATACCAAATTATTTTTTATTTTTTTCTTCAGAATTGCGAAACAGAGGGTTGAAACTTCACGTCCACGGACGAGACTTCGTGGCGGGAGATTTCATCGCTTCCAACATTTTGACGGCCGTCAAGGAGAGCCGGAAGACGTTGGTGGTTCTCACACGGAGCCTGCTGTCCAGTGAATGGTGTCACTACGAGCTGCAGGTTAGGATCAAGGCTGTCTGACTTGCAATTTTTTTCATGGTCTAATTTTACAGTTAGTCATGTTTATTGGAGTGTATCTAGTTTTTTTGAAATGGTGAAGTATTGAATATGGCAAATTGTGTACTTGTGTAAACAATGCCCGAAACAAACAATTCTCAATGAGAGCCACGATGGGATACTTTATAATGCATTGCTTTTAAATTTAGCTCCTTTATTTTAATTTTAATTCCTTTATTTCAACTATATCACCTTTATTTTACATATGATACATTTCTTTTACATTTAGTTCCTTTATTTTAATTTTAATTCCGTTATTTCAAATATAATACCTTTATTTCAAATTATATAATACCGTCATTTCAATATACTAACTTTCTTTCAAATACAATATATTTCTTTCAAATATAATACCTTCATTTCAAATATAATACTTTTATTTCAAATATAATACCTTCATTTCAAATATAATACTTTTATTTCAAATATAATACCTTTATTTCAATATAATACCTTTATTTCAAATATAATACCTTTATTTCAAATATAATTCCTTTATTTCAAATATAATTCCTTTATTTCAAATATAATTCCTTTATTTTAATATAATACCTTTATTTCAAATATAATATTTTTATTTCAAATATAATATTTTATTTCAAATATAATACCTTTATTTCAATATAATACCCTTATTTCAAATATAGTTCCTTTATTTCAAATATAATTCCTTTATTTCAAATATAATTCCTTTATTTCAAATATATTTCCTTTATTTCAAATATAATTCCTTTATTTCAAATGCGTCGTCAACCAGTTTCCATTAGGTGACAGGTGCAGAAGATGTGGGCTCTTGTGTGTCTATGTGATAGTGTGTGTTGTGTGCAAGCGTATGTGTGTGTATTCGTTTTGTGTGTGTGTATGTGTGTATAATTGTGCATGTGTTGTGTGTGTGTGTTCGATTAGAGGCTTTCATGTCTACTTTCTGCTTGCGTTAACATCAGGTGCCTAAGATTTTCTGTTTACAAACATGTGAGTTTGAGGGGCACACCCCTCCCCCCCAAAAGAAGATGGTGAGTTTTTGCTGAGAAGGGAGGGGGGGGGCAGATGTCTCTCAAAACAAGCACATTTAACAAGAGTGGACGAAATGTTATATTTCAACATTTTTTGTTAAAACAAAAGTATTCTGTTTAAGCTCAGTTAAGAAACTTTTATGTCTTGGCGATGCGATTAAATCTCAGTAATGCCACTTCTGAAACGAGTTAGACTAATATACATTTTAACCTATACAAATAGCTTCGAATCAGGTAATGTAGTTCCCGAGATGTACATCTACACAACAATTGTGTCCAGTGTTTCCTCCCGCTTCCCCACCCCATTCCCACCTCCACTCAAAAGCCCATAGTTTGGAAGGCAAACGTTAAGTTCAGAAAGTCTTTAAACGCCGAAACACAACATTATTTGTTAATAATGAGATTCAAACTCTGTCCTTCCTTTCCTTTTCCCCCCCAGATGGCCAACCAAGAGTCCGTCCAAACTGGTCGGCAGGTTCTGGTTTTCCTGCTGAAGGAATCCATCTCTACCCGCGAGCTCGGCTCGGAGCTCACCTACCACATACGGAACAGCACCTACATCATGGACCCCAGGAGTGAGGGGGTGGTGGAGGAGGATGTCGTTGATCAATTCTGGAACAAGCTGGCCATGGACCTTAAACACTGACACCACCGCATGCAGCGAGGGGGGGGGGGGGGGGGGGGTGGGGGGGGGGGGTAGGGGGAAAA
>CAXITT010000286.1:126429-137550 GCA_964033795.1 Lymnaea stagnalis
GGGGGGGGGGGGGGGAGGGGAAGAGATTCCTACGGTGCAATACCTGAGGGGAAAAAAATATTTCAAAAGCTTCATTAGTTTTGGAACAATCAAATGTAAGAACATCTGATGAGTACATGATGCGCATTGTGGTCGCAAAGATGTCTATCGCACGACTGTGACAGTGTAGCCATGTTAGGAACGCCATCAGTGAATGACACACATGAGACCTAGACGTTGTCACAACGATTTTTTTCCCTCCACATCGCCACATATCATAATGATACGTCTATACCGTGGGAACTATAATGATAGGTCCATCACTTGTCAAATATAAAGGGTAGGTCCTAAACTTGTTGAAATATAATGATGCGTCAATGACTTGCTGAAATGTAATGATAGATCTATAATTTGTGAAATAAAATGATAGGCCAATAACTTGTTAAAATATAATTTTAGTTCAATAACTACTTTAATATAAGGAAAGGTCATAACTTGTGAAATATAATGATAGGTTAATAACTTGTGAAATGTAATGATAATTCCTTAAATTGCTGAATTGTAATGATAGGTCCATAACTTGTGAAATATAGTGAAAGGTCCTTAACTTGTGAAATATAATGATAAGTTGATAACTTGCTGAAATGTAATGTTAGGTCCTTAACTTGTGAAATATAAGGAGGGTTTCATAACCTCGAGACTAGAGTTGACACCAGTAAATTAACTAGACGTGATATAGGTCATGGGTCACGTGATGGGTCATGTGACGTTTTCACGTGATACAATGACAGGTTCTGGGTATTTTGGCAAGGCCACTTCGTCTCGGCTCACATGGGTCGTGTGTAAAAAAATATAAAAAAAAACACAAACAAAAAAACAAACAAAAAATTATTTGGAATTATGTATGTCAATTTTATATGTACTTTTTCACAAAAAAATATGTATGATTAAAGTCGCCCGATCCATTTATATCTCCACTCACAAGCTCATTTCCATATTGTTTGTATGTAGTTAGTATGTGTTTTTTGTACATGTTATTCATGTGTGTCAGTATATGTCCTTGTATTTGTGTTTGTGTGTTTGTTGTATATGTTTTTGTATGTGTGTTGCTATGTGTGTCTGTAAGTGTGTTTGGTTGTTGTGTGAGTGTGAGCATGTGTTATCGCTTGTTTTGTTTCGGGGGGGGGGGAGGGGGGGCTACTTACCCAAAACTAGTTGATCACGTGGAACACTTTACGAAATGAGAGCACTTGTATGGCTGCGTTTCAAACGTTGGCATCAGGTTCCACATGATTACGTTATCTTTACAAAAAAAACAACAACAAAAAACAAGAATACTCAAAGTAAGAAATGGACGCCAGTCGGTCATGCATGCATGAGCTTTGCACCAAGGCGAATTCCGTCAAGAGCTTAAGGCGCGTATCTCAATATCTCTCAGACCTCTAAGGTAACTCCATGTGTTTCTGTATGTGTGTGTGTGTGTCGATGACACGTCGTCAGACCTCTAAGGTGACACCATATGTTTCTGTATGTGTGTGTGTCGATGACGCGTCGTTAGACCTCTAAGGTTACACCATTATGTGTACTTCTGCAGGTGTGGATGACAAGTGGCCAGATCTCTAAGTAATATGCAAGATCATGTCAAGTAATGACATAATATTAAAGATCATTTCAAGTAATGACAGAAGATGAAAGATCCTGCAGAGTATGACAGAAGATCAAATAACTTAAATCAAACCTTTTTTATAAAAAAAATTAGAAATCTTAACTGCATAATTTAGGTTACGAAACAAGACTGTCAATATTGTCTTTAAAAAGAATATATATGGGGTCGTTCGAAAATTACGTCACGCTAAAAATGACCTTTTTAGACCCTCCCCCCCCCCCTTTTTCCCCTTTGTCAAAAGGAAAAAAAAATGCAATTGATTCATAAAAACTTAATTACGAGCTATTAACTAAAAAATACCTTTTTAAACCCCCCCCCCCCCCCCCCTTTTTCCCCTTTGTCAAAAGGAAAAAAAAATGCAATTGATTCATAAAAACTTAATTACGAGCTATTATTAATAATGGGAGACAAGAAGAGGCTGATATGACGTTTAGTTTAACATGAATAATCCCCCCCCCCGGTGCTAAGTTTGAAAAAAAAACATGATACAAGGAATCCATGTTTGCAATTATCGTAAAACACACCCAGATTGAAAATAATATTGCAGAGTAACTTTAGTTTTCAAAGAAATAGTGCGTTGAATTCTAAAGTGAAGTCGAGGGTGAATTAAACAGTCCCTAAAAAACAAAGTTTATAAATCCTTTATAAAATGTAAAATATAAAGCAACGGCAGCGGGGCTTCGACTGTGACAAAAACATGCTTACATGTAACGCATTTTATAAAGAATACCATTTTGTGCGGGATTGTTAATGGTGAAATGTTGGCATCTCAACGTGAATGTCAATGGTGAAATGTTGGTATCTCAACGTGAATGTTAATGGTGAAATGTCGGCATCCCAGCGTGAAGGTTAATGGTGAAATGTCGGCATCCCAGCGTGAAAGTTAATGGTGAAATGTCGGCATCCCAGCGTGAATGTTAATGGTGAAATGTCGGCATCCCAGCGTGAATGTTAATGGTGAAATGTCGGCATCCCAGCGTGAAGGTTAATGGTGAAATGTCGGCATCCCAGCGTGAAGGTTAATTCGTCTCATTTATCGTTAAACCTGTTCTTGTGTAAACGTTTTTTTTTTAAACCTGTATTCATTTCAAGTCTACACTTTAAAAAAAAAAACTTAATATATTTTAAATCACTTTTTTTTCCAAAGCTGTCCATTTAATATAACAATCCACATTTACTTCTTTCTAAATTGGATATGTTCAAATATTGAAATATATTTTGTTTCAACTTTGGGAGAAAAAAATGAAGCACATGGAAAATTAGGAGTAAATGTTTTTGAGATAACAAATTCTCTTTTTTAAAAAAAAAAAAAATTAAAGGCTATTCCAGACGTGAAAATGTGTTAAGAGAATAATCTTTAAATTTAAGAATTATGTACTTTTACAATTTTGCAATAATATAATGGAGAAGGGAGGCAAGAGTTTAGGCAAATTTCACCGAAGATATCACTGTATCAAATGCCGTTGATTTAAACGATAGTTTAAAGGG
The DNA here is from genome assembly GCA_964033795.1 of Lymnaea stagnalis. NCBI lineage: Eukaryota > Metazoa > Mollusca > Gastropoda > Lymnaeidae > Lymnaea > Lymnaea stagnalis. Next base: position 129,563 of record CAXITT010000286.1, read on the forward strand.
GTATAGACATCGATGTGTTGTAAAGTTAAGGACATGAGTTTTAAAATAAATTTTTTTTTAGACCAAATCTCATTGTAGTTCAGGGCCTCGAAAGGTAGTGGGGTGGGCCTATATTATACATAAGATAAATATTTCTCAAAGACGTATTGATTTTAGATATGTAAGCATCATTTTCTAGATACTTCTTTAAAAAAGAGGAATCGTGTGAACTGTTTCCGAAATTCTGAGGATGTTTAATATTGTCTTTGTTTTTTGGTGTTTTTATGAGTATACAAAACATTAAAACATATCACAGTTATATGCGTTAAAAAAATGGACTGTTAGGTATTGAGTCTTTGCAATTGTAGTAGAAACCATCACAAAATGCCTACTGTTATTTACCCAGCAACGCCCGTCAAATCTTCTAGTATTTCAATAATCGTTCTAGTTGTTTGTTGTTTTTTTTTTGTATTGTGTTGTCACAAAGTTAAAATAATATTTTAATTATTTTTTTTTTACGAACCCCATTAAAATTGTTTGATTGTTTAAATTTTTTTTTTTTTTTCCAGAATTGCGAAACCGAGGACTGAGACTTCTCGTCCACGGACGAGACTTCGTGGCGGGAGATTTCATCGCTTCCAACATCGTGACGGCCGTCAAGGAGAGCCGAAAGACGTTAGTGGTTCTCACACGGAACTTGTTGGCCAGCACCTGGTGTAACTATGAGCTACAGGTTAGGATCCCGACCGTCTGACTGGCATTTTTGCTCGCACTAAATTTACAGCTCATCTTGTTTGTTGGAGGGTTTTTTTATTTTTGTTTAAAAATGGTACATTATTGAATGAGCTAAATTATTTTCGAAACAATCAATTCGCCATAGGACCTGCGATGGGCTTATTTGAAATATAAATAATACCTTTATTTCAAATATAATACCTTTGTTTGAAAAACAAAACCTTTATTTCAAATATAAATAATACCTTTATTTCAAATATAATACCTTTATTTGAAATATAATACCTTTATTTGAAATATAATACCTTTTTTTAAAAAATATAAGACCTTAACTTCAAATATAATAACTTTCTTTCAAATAGACTAGCTTTATTTCAAACACGTCGTCAACCAGACTACATTAGGTGAGAGGTGTACAAGATGTGGGCTATTTTGTCTGTATGTGAATGTGTATGTTTGTGTGTAAGGGTATGTGTGTGTATTTGTGTGTATGAGTGTGTGTTTATGTGTATCGCTAATATGAGGTTTTATAGTTGTTCTATTTATAAATATTTATATTTGAAGGGTAGACGGTAATACGCATGTATATATGAGGGGCCCATCCCTCTCTCCAATAGACGGCGGTGAGATGTTAATGAATATCAAGTACAACTGAAAAGCCTGGACGAAGTGTTATTTCAAAAATTTTTCACAAATGCTCTTTCCCAGCATGTCATGTATTTCGTTTACTGCTGTTTGGTGTCTTTTGTTGTCTGCCGTGTTTTTTTTGTGTATGTTTGCTTGTGTATGTGTTTGTTTTCGTTTATGTTTTGACCATGAAATTAAACCTCAATAGCGCCACTAACATGCACCACCAAGAACACCACTAAGAACACCACGAAGAACGACACCAAGAACACCACCAAGAACGACACCAAGAACACCACCAAGAACACCACCAAGAACACCACCAAGAACACCACCAAGAACACCACCAAGAACACCACCAAGAACACCACCAAGAACACCACCAAGAACACCACCAAGAACACCACCAAGGGCACCACCAAGGGCACCACCAAGAACACCACCAAGAACACCACCAAGAAAACCACCAAGAATGCCACCCATCCCACATCCCACACCAACCTCCATTGAAAAGTCAATCACTGGAGGTCCAAACTTAATTACAAAAAAGTACTTAAAGACCGAAATAAAAAGTGATAAATAATGGGATGCAAACCCTGTCCTTTTCTTTTCCCCAGATGTCCAACAAGGAGTCCGTCCACACAGGACGCCAGATTCTGGTTTTCCTGCTGAAGGAATCCATCTCCACCCGCGAGCTCGGCGCTGAACTCACCTACCACATACGGAACAGCACCTACATCATGGACCCCAGGAGTGAGGGGGTGGTGGAGGAGGCGGTCGTTGAACAATTCTGGAGCAAACTGGCCATGGATCTGAAACGCTGACACCATCACATGCATCAGGAGTACATGTGAACTGTGATTTCTACCGTGCAAGACCAACGATTAAACAACTCATTATATCGGCATCCTTCCGTCTCGTGAGAAGATGGTGCATCACCGTTGGGTTGGGTTGCATTTTCTCGAGTGGCTGTGCAGTCCTGTCCTTGAGTGACAGTCTTTACCACAGTTTTTACACACGAGTTCCGTGCTTCCAAATGTTTTGGCCTTTCTCCTAGCTCTTCTGTCTGCAGCCTCTTCCATTCTTCGCTCCTCGGCTACCATGACGCCCTCTTTGACAACTGTGCGCCACGTAGATCGGTCTTTTGCCTTACACTCCCAGTCACTTGTATGTATTTTGGCTGCTTTCATGTCCCTTTGACAGACATCTTTAAATCGCAGACGTTAGCGACCTGTTTTCCTCTTTCCAGAAGCAAGTTCACCATATAGGAGGTCTTTCGGAATGCGGCCGGGACTCATTCTTTCAACAATAAAATAATATCAAAGCACCCTAACTAGTCTTGCGCCAAGGGACATCTGTCCCTCACAGCCCCCCCCCTCCCACCAGCATTCACCTCTGTTGCATGCCAATGGAAGTTAAGACGTTGTAGATATGCAGACTTAAACCTTGTCCCAAGGATTTTTTGTCTCCAACTTTAATTTCTCCTATTTTCCTTAAACGCATCCTTCCGACCTTGTGGCGCTACAGCTCAAGCAGAGCTTTGGACTGCCTCACCACTTCCTTCCACTCAGAACTATCCGATGCAATTCTTTTCCCATGCTCGGATTCCCAGCTGCTGTAGATTCCTCTCCGCATCGTCCATCCATCTAAGCCTATAGGTCTGCCTTTGAGCCGTTTTCCTCTGCGGTGTTGGTGGTGCACCCTCTTCACTCCTCTGTCACTTGGCATTCTTTCTAAGTGTCCAGCACAGCGTAACCATAAAATCATAACTTTTTTTGTGAACCATAAGACCAATCTCGCTCAAACTTAAAGTAATGAATCGTCCTACTTATTGCCCTTCTAACTGCTCTACTTGTTGTTCTATTTTTGGCTCTACTTATTTCCCTATTTATTGCCATACTTATTCCCTACTTATCGCCCTACTTATTGTCCTACTAATTGCTCTACTTATTGCCCTACTTTGTGCCCCACTTCTTGCCCTACTTTTGTCTCTACTTATTTCCTTACTTATTTACCATAACTATTGCCTTACTTATCGCTTTACTTACCGCCCTTCTTATGGCCCGACTTTTGAGAAATCTTGCAACAGATTTCGTTTTTTTGGGTAAAAAATCAATAAATGCTGGCATCCCTTGGTTTTATACGATTGTTATTAAAGAATATTAAACGGGAACCAGAAGTAACTTTTTTAATCATAATTTAACACGAATTATTCCTCGTGCATAAAAAATATTAACTCGTGGTAAGATTAACTCAGCGCATCGGGATGGACAAAAAATAAATAATTGCACAACAACTTCCGTTCCGTATTTGGAAAGTTGTTTGAAAGAAATTTCTAAGACGGAAAATCGATCGACGGAAATTTGATCTAACGGATGTATATATGGTTGAATGCAAATTTGAATTTTTCTTCCAGTTCACACCATCAAATGTTCGTCAAAATTCTTTTTGAACGCACTATACTATATAGTAAAACCAAATAATGCCTTCCAATAAAAACATTTGGTCGGCTTGTTAAGGTGTTTACTACTGGAGGCGCCACAGTAAATTGCAATTTAAATAAAACCATGCAAATTCAGGGTGGGGGACGGCAAATGCCCCCAACCTGCCCTATCCGAATGACGCCCTTGCCTTCAGTGTACCACCTCTGGATTAGGATATTTGTTGTTGTCTTTTTAAATCGTCAAACTAGTTTCATAATGCAAATATCAACATGAATCATCTTTGAAAAAAAACGTGCTGTTCTTGCGAAACAAATTTTCAATTTCTGTTTCCGTGACCCTGGGCGACGCAAGCGAATGCCCATTGAAGCTAACATAATATTTCCCAGAACAAGCCCTGAACCAACCCCTTTCCCAACACAGCGCCACTACCTCAAACCTAGAATTGAGTGGGTTACCTGGTGACCTATGAACGGAAATGGGGAAAACCCAACCCCTCCCCCCCCCCCCCCCCCCCCGGTGTAGTCAATTAATTCGTAAAACATAAGCGACAGCATTGTTTAAAAAAAAAAAAAAGAAAAATCAATCTTTTTACAAGTGAAGAAGGTATGGAGTCTGTGGAAATATTATTTTATAACACGAAGGCGTTAGTGGTACATCATTGTGTTATACTGTGTTACGATGGCATAGTGGTGTGGTACATCATTGTGTTATACTGTGTTACAAGGGATAGGGGTGTTAGAGAGACATGTTATAGATCAATTCTTTTTATCATTAATATTTTTTTTTAAAATCTTGTTTGAAGTTACGAAATCAGATTTGATTATTAAAAATTGAAACATTTTTTGTGTGTGAGTTGCTTTCAATAATTAGTAAATTTTTTGTTAATATTAATATTAATGTCTGTCTTTTATCCTGAAATTGTCTTGTTTCGGCTTTATCTAGGTGCTTGTAGGTTTGTGTGTTGAGGGGAAGGGGTGGGGTGATTACTAGAAAGGTTAAATATTATTAGACCGGGGGGGGGGGGGGGGGGGGGTGTTCAATTGAAATATTATATTATAAGGATTTGGGTGGGGTGTAAATTTTTTATACATCTTTGTGTTGTATTATATGTGCACGGTCCCAAATGTAAATATATGGGTTAATATATATACACATATATGAATTTATGTGTGACTATATGTGTGACTATATGTGTGACTATATGGGTGACTATATGGGTGACTATATGGGTGACTATATGTGTGACTATATGGGTGACTATATGTGTGACTATATGTGTGACTATATGGGTGACTATATGGGTGACTATATGGGTGACTATATGGGTGACTATATGTGTGACTATATGGGTGACTATATGTGTGACTATATGTGTGACTATATGTGTGAATATATGGGTGACTATATGTGTGAATAGATATGTCGATATGTGTGTGTCTTCTCAAATTTTATTATTTTCTCCAGCTGTATATCTAAATAAGGAAAAAAAAGAGGACCGAAAGGAGGGGGGGGGGGGGGGGTTGGAGGAGTTCTAACGTGCAATTTAACAGAAATCTTTCTTTAAAATTAAGCTTTGTTGTGTGTCCCTTTTTTTTCCCACCTAGTTTTTCGCACGGTCGCCATCTTTGTCGCCATAACACTACACATATTATTACAATGGCCGTGTGCAAAAAAAAAAATAATAATAATTTTTTAAATGAATAAATAAAAAACTATTGCAATAAAAATGCTTTATTAAATATCAACACAATTTAAAAAAAAATGAAAAGTGGTTGGGGGGGGGGGTGTTAAAAATGTATAATAAAAAAAAATATACAAATTTAATGAGATTATCATTTTAATTTTTTTTTAACGAAAACCCTTGAAATGTAAAATTTACAACTCAACCTCACCTCATGGGCGCCCGCAAGGGGGGGGGGTAAGGGGGGCATCATGCATAGATTAGACACACATATATTTGAAGAGATGTTTTACACTGAAAATTACATCTCTGACAGTGAAATAGAAAACCTGATTGGATAATTAGACACGTAGATTCTATCAAAGCTGAGGGATCATACATAAATAAATTTGTGATCATTTTATGAAATAATAACCCAATTTTTACCCATGCCTAAAATAGGACCAGCCATTATTCATTGCAAGCAGTTAAAATAAATTTCATTTGTTATTTTTGTTGGTAGCGTTTAAGTTTTCTGTGTAAAGCAACACCATGAACACTTGAGTAAAATATGTCAGAATAATTTTAACTTGCAAATCTGCCTCACTCACTAGGTGCAAGCTTGCATCTATACCAGCGGTTCGCAGCCTGTGGGTTGCGAACCCTTTTGGGGGGTGGAGGGGGGTGGGTCGCACGACCCTTTCCCAGGGGTCGCCTCAGATTGTGCGACATATATGCTCTATAGATATGGTCGCAACGCAAATCGTTTTGTGGCTGGGGGTCTCCACAACACAAGGAACTGTGTTAAAGGGTCACGGCATTAAAAAGGTTGAGAACCACTGATCGAAAGAAAAGCATGGTCAAAGGGAACAAGACTGTATCCCATCAGGATGAACATAAGTATTCATAGTGAATTAATGCCATATGCATACCTTCAAACTGAAAATTACTTGCTTAAAATGTGTTAGTTATAAAGGATACTGTGGAGAAGAAAAATGTGCAGGCTTCAATGGGACAGCAGTAACATAAAATACTTTCTTGCCATTAAAATAAGGCTGCGGCTATTTGGACCCGGGTCCGAGAAGTGAGAGTTTAGATTTATTGAAAAGTAAAATTTATTGTAGGGTTTGTAAGACAAAATGAGGTACTAAATGAAAGATAATTGAATGGACTATATTTTTGTTAACTTCTTCTTCTTCTTCTATATCTTAAGGCCCCACGATCAATTTATTGATAATTTTGGCTCCTATGCACGTAGATGGGATTTGCAATGTTTCTGTTCCTGGTGTTGATGAGGAAATTTCACTGATTTCCAGTGCCACTTTGTGAAGGAATCATGCACTAGGGGTTTGAAGGCTTTAGGCTTCAGTTGAACTATTGAAATAGTTGTATTAATCAAATATTAAAATAATTGATGTTGTTTGAATCTTTGTTCAAATTTAAATAATGAAATCGTAAATATAAAAAAGTGTATAATGTTTGGTCACTTAACTTTGACCTTAGGCTATCATACGCAATTTTTATATATTTTCCTCTTGAACCGCCATTCTCAAATAAAGCCATTTCTATTTTTACAAATGTATCAAAGTCTCCATCCGTTGGTCTGGAAGTGTCTTTTGTATTTCAATTTAAAATTGTCTCTTAAGTGGCAGTGTGTCTTCAAGTTCATCATCCTCAGATCCAAGTTATTTCATTTCCTTGTTCGTAGATATTTATTTCTAGGAATCCGCTGTCTGACCAAGCTTTTAAATATCCACGACATGGTTTCGCATCTGACCTTAGAAATACACCCAGGTAGTCACTGGAATGTGCAGACTTGAAATGAGAGTGAATGCCTAAAGTTGTACCTCTAAATGTATTGAGTGTCTTGTTACATCGAATACATTGAGCTTAGGGTGACCAAATCATGATGTTGAAAGAAACGGACACTTTCAAGGGACTCCCCTGTGGCAAGGGTCTGGTGACAGGACTCACCTGCCCCGTGCCACAGGAGGGCGCCCCTGTGGCAAGGGTCTGGTGAGGGACTCACCTGCCCCGTGCCACAGGAGGGCGCCCCTGTGGCAAGGGTCTGGTGAGGGACTCACCTGCCCCGTGCCACAGGAGGGCGCCCCTTTTGCAAGGGTCTGGTGAGGGACTCACCTGCCCCGTGCCACAGGAGGGCGCCCCTGTGGCAAGGTTCTGGTGAGGGGCATGGCATTTTTCTTCGTAGGAACCGCAGAATAAGTCTCAGATGTATTTCCTAAGTCCCCTTGCCGTTGTTCAATAAATCCATTAGAAGTCCAATTGTTTTCACATTTGAAATCATTGTTACTTTTGGAAAAGGTTGCGAGAGTTGGGTCAACTGTTAGTGGGGGAGGTGCAGTGGGGGAGGTGATGGTGGTGTGATATGTGATGGTGGTGTGATATGTGATGGTGGTGTGATAGGTGATGGTGGTGTGATAGGTGATGGTGGTGTGATAGGTGATGTGGTGTGATAGGTGATGGTGGTGTGATAGGTGATGGTGGTGTGATAGGTGATGGTGGTGTGATATGTGATGGTGGTG
>CAXITT010000286.1:137779-148083 GCA_964033795.1 Lymnaea stagnalis
CCATGATCGTAAGGGTATAGAAAAGTGTGAGAAACACAGGCCTAGACGTCGCGAAGGACCGGTAAAAAATAAAGGCAGGCATAAAAAGTTTTGACGCTTTCAATTATTCAACAACTTTTATTATAAAATCAGGAAATGCCCCCCCCCCCCGACCCTCCCCCCCCTCCCCCCGCACCTGTTAATCATAGGGCTGCTTTCCTGAAAGGCGTCTTGTGTGTCATGTTTCGTTGGCCAGATTTTTCTTCTGAGTTCTTCGCCAGAGCTTTTCTCGATTTCTTGTCATTTTGAAGAACTGTGCATAAAATATGTATAATTTTATTATTGAGAAAATGGGTTTATTAAAAAGGAAGATTATTATTTGAATATTTCTTTTGAGTTGAATAATCGCAATGGTTTAAGTTACTTTACACGTGTGATTCTTAATTCAAACAAGCAAGGGGACACGACATTACAGCCACATTTATCTAGATTCAACATTTAGTGTAATGACCGATATCAGTGTATTTAACATTTAGTTAAATCCAACATTTAGCGTAGTGCAACATTTAATGTGATTCAACGTTTAGTGTAGAATATTCCGACGAATTCTCCCCCCCCCCAACCCCCGACCGCTAAACAATGCTCGATGCTGCTGGGTGCCGTCCATGGCTGGACAGGGGTCAATGGTACAGCTGTTTGAAATGAATAATTTTATTTAACTTATTTTTTTAATGTCATGTTACTTTTTTCCATTCTTTTTGCTAATTTGTATGTAGAGCGCGGTGAGCCTAGCCCCAGGCTGGAGTACTGCGCTATATAAGACAATTTTAATAATAATAATAATAATAACACAACGTGTAATGTGATTCCACATTTAACGGTATTCAACATTGAGTGTAATGCACCATTTATTGTAAGACCACGTTTAGTGTAATGCAGTCGTCCCTCGTGTATCCAGGGACTGCCTCGGTAGGGTGAATTTCCGCGAAGAAGGATTCTTTATTGATAAATGGAATATCTTCGTAGGCACATCATAAAAAAAGCTTTTCACGGCCCTCTGAATACGGTTTTTTAACATTATAAGACCCTCTGGGGGCGCTTGAATACATACGCCCGCAGTCCAGTCATTTTGATATTAAGACATGGGTGCATAAATTAATGACTCAGACAATGGAGCGCGCGCTGTATCATTTTCGCGATCTCGATCAACACTTTAAAGAGTACATGTTAGAGTTGAGAGGAAACACAAACGTGATGGAGTGTAGCCGCGAAATTCTAAGCACGAAGTGGCGAGGGGCGACTGTGCAACATTTTGTATAATACATCATTTAATGTGATACAACATCTGGTGCAACACAACATTTTCAACATTAAGTGCAATACAACGATGGTGCAATACAACATTTTCAACATTAAGTGCAATATAACGATGGTGCAATACAACATTTTCAACATTAAGTGCAATACAACGATGGTGCAATACAACATTTTCAACATTAAGTGCAATACAACGATGGTGCAATACAACATTTTCAACATTACGTGCAATACAACGATGGTGCAATACAACATTTTCAACATTAAGTGCAATACAACGATGGTGCAATACAACATTTTCAACATTAAGTGCAATACAACGATGGTGCAATACAACATTTTCAGCATTAAGTGCAATACAACGATGGTGCAATACAACATATTCAACATTAAGTGCAATACAACGATGGTGCAATACAACATTTTCAACATTAAGTGCAATACAACGATGGTGCAATACAACATGTTCAACATTAAGTGCAATACAACGATGGTGCAATACAACATTTTCAACATTAAGTGCAATACAACGATGGTGCAATACAACATTTTCAACATTAAGTGCAATACAACGATGGTGTAATACAACATTTTCAACATTAAGTGCAATACAACGATGGTGTAATAAACATATTCAACATTAAGTGCAATACAACGATGGTGTAATACAACATGTTCAACATTAAGTGCAATACAAAGATGGTGTAATAAACATATTCAACATTAAGTGCAATACAACGATGGTGTAATACAACATGTTCAACATTAAGTGCAATACAACGATGGTGTAATACAACATTTTCAATATTAAGTGCAATACAATGATGGTGTAATACAACATTTTCAACATTAAGTGCAAAACAACGATGGTGTAATAAACATATTCAACATTAAGTGCAATACAACGATGGTGTAATACAACATGTTCAACTTTAAGTGCAATACAACGATGGTGTAATACAACATTTTCAACATTAAGTGCAATACAACGATGGTGTAATACAACATTTTCAACATTAAGTGCAATACAACGATGGTGTAATACAACATGTTCAACATTAAGTGCAATACAACGATGGTGTAATACAACATTTTCAAAATTAAGTGCAATACAACGATGGTGTAATACACCATATTCAACATTAAGTGCAATACAACGATGGTGTAATACAACATGTTCAACATTAAGTGCAATACAACGATGGTGTAGTACAACATTTTCAACATTAAGTGCAATACAACGTTGGTGTAATACAACATTTTCAACATTAAGTGCAATACAACGATGGTGTAATACAACATTTTCAACATTAAGTGCAATACAACGATGGTGCAATACAACATCGCCAACGTTTAGTGTAGCACAACATCTTCAGTATTTAGTGTGAGAAACATATTCAACATTGAGTGTAAGGCAACATTTAATGTGATTCAACATCTAGTGCAATACAACATGTTCAACATTAAGCGTAATACAACATGTTCAACATTTAGTCTAATACAACATCTTCAACATTTAGTGTAATACAACATCTTCAACATTTAGAGTAACACAACATCTTCAACATTAAGTTGAACACAACATAGAATGTGACCCATAAATTACTGTTATTCAACATTCAGTGTGATACAACCAGCCAACATGACGAGCTGTTTCCAACATTATTCCAGACGCCAGATCTCACCGCCTTTCCCCACGTTGTCGTCTGACGCCCTCTTTAGAAATCCATCGGACATTCCAACCCCGTTCTTGAATCATCCCTGCTAAAAATAGATCCATTCTAAGTTTAATCTAAAACATGTATCAAACCAGTTACGTTCTGAGAACACAGAGACACACACACGCACGCACAGAGTTTCTGTTTCAGTTCACGGTGAAAGGCCCCGTCCAGGATGAGGTGAATGCACTTTACCTAACGTTTCCCTTTATAAGAGCTCAGGTGTTTGTGAGGCCGCAGAAGGTAATCTCCCGTTTATTGTATTCTACGATCTGCAAGCAAACGGCGAGGACCGTGGTTTGAGAGAGTGTGTGCGTGTGTGTGTTAGCAGACCTGGTAAATAACTAAAGTGGAAGCGGATGGTACAGGTAGGAATGTTGTTTTTTTTCAAAATTATGTGTTTTTGTGTTGTTTTTTTTAAAGATGTGTTTTATATTATACAAGTCAACTGTCTATCGATGACCTCTGACCTGACAAGGTGCTCGCGTAAGATCGGCCGTCATGTGTCAGCCATTTCTCTCGACGAACTTCTGGGCCTCTTTTAACTACTGCTCCTCAAGGTCACAGCATAAGACATTAATTAGCTACAATTTTCCCCAACATATTTGCATTAAATAGTTACAACAAAAAAAACTATATTTAAAAAGGAAATCAAATGAGTCACTGTTTCATTAAAGTTTTGTGACACATTACTTAAGTTTTCCAAAGTTTAAAAAAAAAAAAAATAACTAAAAAAACGAATTGCTGCTGTAAAGTCCATTGAAAACATTCTTGTACAAGATTGAATGAGTTGGACAAGGAAATGCTTTGAATTCTAAGTCAGACTTCCGTCGCACTTGTGAACCTTTGCAATTCCCCAGTGAGTTGTCTGTCACCAAAGAGTCACCAAGTCTTTACACTTTTTCATCCGACATTCCCGCAGTTCGCGTTCTTCTCCTTTTTTTAAATAACACCGTACGGACCAGGATCTTGTGGATAGATGGCTCTCATTTTGTATGGCCCATGATATTGAGGGTAGATGGCTCTCATTTTGTATGGCCCATGATATTGAGGGGGAGGGGGGATATCATTTCGTGAGGCCCATACTATTTTGGGGGGAGTGTTCCCATTTTTTAAGACCTGGGATAATGTGGAGAGAGGGTTTTCATTTTGTATCTCCAATGATATTGTGGGTAGAAGGTTCTCATATCGTATAGCCCAGGATAGGGGTTCTCATCTTGTATGGCCCAGGATATTGGTTTCTGCTATTGTAAAATCAAATTAATATCGGTCTTCGCCCCTGTTCTTCTCGTACACCCTCTAAGGTGCTACATTCGCCCTTGCTCCTCTCACACCTTCTAAAGTGCTACATTCGGTCCCGTGGTTCACTTACAACTTCTAAAGTGCTACATTCGGTCCCGTGGTTCCCTTACAACTTCTAAAGTGCTACATTCGGTCCCGTGGTTCCCTTACAACTTCTAAAGTGCTACATTCGGTCCCGTGGTTCCCTTACAACTTCTAAAGTGCTACATTCGCCCTTCCCCTCTCACACCTTCTAAAGTGCTACATTCGGTCCCGTGGTTCCCTTACAACTTCTAAAGTGCTACATTCGCCCTTCCCCTCTCACACCTTCTAAAGTGCTACATTCGGTCCCGTGGTTCACTTACAACTTCTAAAGTGCTACATTCAGCCACGTGGTTAAAAGAAAAAGCCAACGTTGCTATTCCTTAACGTTGGAGGCTTTCAATTGGAAAAACAAACTCTAGAATATCAACATTAAGAGCGTTTTAATTTAAAAAGGGGTCAAATCAGCTATTTTGATTGTTGATAATCCAATCAATACGTGCCGCCACAGACAGCACGTCTCTTCCGTGGGCCCGACAAATTGTTTTTTTTTTGCTTTGTTGTTATTTACCTAGGCCTAGGCCTATTCAAATGCCATACTAAGCACTTCCTTATAATTTTTATTACACATCACAACTCTCGGGCCCTAAAATATCCGAGGCAACCTGCAACTGCAAAAAGGGGGTGGGTGGTGGTGCAGGTCCCACGCGATGGCTCTGCTGGCCGTGTCAGTTATATTACCCCAAGAGCTGCTATTGGAATACTCGAGTAATGCCCTCAGAACATATAAGAATCACATAATACAATGCAGAAATCACATAGTAGAATGTAAGAATCACGTAACAATAAGCAAGAATCACAATAACAATACAAGCAAAATAAAATGCATGAATCACATACTCCAATACACATAATTCAATGCACGAATCACATAGTGCAATGCAAGAATCATATAATCCATGTCTCGTGCAGTGTGTGATGGGCAATGAGGTCGATTTACTTTTAAAAACTAAATTTTTTTTTTTTTTTGGTTTTTTATTGAACAGCTAAGCCATTTAGAACATAATTACAATTTACTTTTAAATCAAAATTTGGAACATGTAGATTGGCGTGTATGTGCTGACGCTTCCAAGCGTTCATACATAACGTTTATGGAAAACTATGTTGCATAACACATTTGAAGTGGAAATCTTTGATTGTTTAAAAACTTTCTCTCCGGGCAATGAAGAGTTATTGTTCGTCTTCATTTCAGGTCACTGGTGAGTTGTTTTTTTAAATCTTAGAGTTAATAGAAGAGTGAATGCATATCCGTTCCTAAAGTTTTTGATCCATGTCATAATCGTAAATTTAAAATAAAAAATAAAAATAATGCTGTTCCAGTTACTTCCGTCCTAATCAGAGCCACACAACATGTCAGCGGTGCTGGAGATAACCCTGGTTCGACTCACACTGGGTTGTGTCGCCATCGCTTTGCTGCCCCTCTTTGTCACGGCCTCGGCGCCAAAGGGCGGGGGGCAGACCTTAAAGATCTCCGGAGACGGCACGGCGCGTGGATATACGCCACTCACCTATGACGAGAAGGTCGATGGCACTCCCTTTGTTGACAGGCAACTCCCAGAAGAAATGGACGCCGATGGTGGCGGCGATGGTTCTAACAACGACGGCGGCGAATTCAGGTTGGGGAAAGACGGGTTGGGATTCACCGATGTGGACTATTCGACCAAGTGGGATGCAGATGACGCTGGCGGAGGCGAGGACAGTTCAAACGAGGCGACGACAGATTATGACGATTCAAACGAGGAGAACAACGCCGTGGTGAGGACGACGTGGGTAGCCCAGAACCACTCCAATATTCACGGGTGCAAGGTATACACCAGGAAAGCAGCGGTGTACTGCGACTGCTCTGACCGAAGGCTGACGTCGGTACCGACCGACCTGCCACGGAACATAACAAAGCTGGTGTTGTACAACAACTCGATACAATCCGTACCCAACAACACGTTCTGCAACGGATCCTGCCTGTACTGTCGTTTGGGTGCCCTCGTGCTGGCGGGGAATAAAATCTCTCGCTTGGAGCTCGATTCTTTTCGGTGCCTGCCCCGCCTGAGCTACCTCAACCTCAAACACAATGACCTGCGGATGAAAAACGGGACTTTTCCGAGCGGCGTGTTCAAGCACATAAGCCGTCTGAGAAAGTTGATAATCAACCGAAATAACCGGCGTGTCAAGGACAGAAACCTAACGTATCAGGACGAGGCGTTCGGCGATCTGACGCGTCTCAAATACTTGTACGTGGACGGATTGGCCCACAGCTATTTCGGTAAAGGGTTTCGTAGAATGCGCAATCTGACCCACCTGACCCTCAGCGGCTACACCGAGGGTTTTTGTCGGCTGGGGGGACTCTTGAGTTACACCTTTGAAAACCTGCCAAACTTGTCCTTCCTGAACGTCAGCGACTGTTTTATTGACGGGACGCGCTACGAGCAAGGCGCGCTGAAGACTTTACCAAACCTCAAAACGCTCGACCTGTCCTTCAACCTCAACATCGGCTTCGGGGGTATGAAAAAGATATTAAGGGATATTAATGGCACCAAGCTGACGAAGTTGATCGCGAACTCCATCGTGACCCGATTCTCGACGTCCGCGACAATCACGCAGGATCTCGTTGAAAACCTGCCGAAGACCATCCTCTATCTCGAGGCAAGGGAAAACTGTTTCGAATCGGTGGACCCGAAGGTGTTCGATCTACTTCCGGAAAATTTGACGCATCTCGACTTGGGGAGCAATCGGTTTGTCTTCGGTAAATATCTGGAGAACCTCCCTAAGCTTAAGAACTTGGAGACGCTGAAGTTGACCCGCGGGTCCTTCATGTACAACATACCGAGGCAGTACCCGTTCCTGCCGAAGGGCGGGTTTGATGTCTCGTCACGGGACTCGGGTCTGGAACGTGAGCCGCTAGAGACGACGCACAGCTTGGATGACGCTGAGGTGGACGAGGTTGGCTACATGGTGAACCTGATCCTCAGACTTCCCCCGAAGCTGGAATCTATTGAGATGCGGGTGGCCGGCCTTGACTACATTCTTTCTGAGCTCAACGTGGACACCAACAACAGTCTAAAGAATCTCTCCCTTGCATACAACTACTTCCCCAAAGCGAAAGGTCCCATATATGGGCTTCACAGCTTGATCTCTCTTGATCTACGAGAAACGTCCTTGTACTACATCGGTCAGAAGTTTTTCAAAAATTTCCCGTCGCTTGTAAACCTGCTGCTGGCCTCCTGTCAGCTGGGGAACTATTTTTCCACGGCCAAGCTCAACGAGACCATCTTCCACGACCTGACGAACTTAGAGTACCTACTCCTGTCGGACAATCGCCTGACGACTCTCCCGAAAGACGTGTTCAGAGGACTGGACAAGCTGAGGGTGCTCAACCTCGCCGTGAACCAGATCTGGGGGTTCCAAATGGACATCTCCCACATGCTTCAACTCAGGAGCATCAACGTCAGTCACACGGAGCTCCCGACGCTGCCGAAATCGGTGCGAGACCATGTTGATATGTTGCTACGAAGAAAAAACACATCCTTCACTGTGGACATGTCGTTCACGCCCATTCACTGCGACTGCCAGAACCTTGAGTTCCTGCACTGGCTGGTCGACTCCGTGGCGTTCAACGTCGGCGGGTTCAAAAACTACATGTGCCTGTACCCCGACACGTCCCACAAGCAGGTCACGGACGGTTACGTGGAGGACATCAGAGTTCTGGAGAAAAATTGCGCAGAGAATTACCCGGTGTTCTTGGCGGTCCTTGGTGGTACCTTGGTGCTCCTGGGCTGCGTTGTGGCTGGACTGATCTATAGGTGAGTTGCGCTTATCAACAGGTGAGTTGCGTTGATTTACGTGTGAATTTTTGTTTTAGCTGATGTTCAAAACGAAATGAGGTGAAAATAAGTAACTTGTGGATCGCTGATAGCACTTTGTTTATTTGCGTCTCAATTTTGTATAAAATAATTTATGGTTAGCGTCATAAATATATAGCGCCCTCTTTAACTTATAAACAAACTTCTTTTTCTAGAGTTAATCTATAGCGGTAATTCTAATTCCCTCGGACGCTCGACCTACCTCGGACCAGGTCGTAAGCGAACATGAGCCGGTGCCCGCCAAAGCCGGGGTCTGCCCACACCAAGGTGATGGGATCCCACAGAGCCGGGATCTTCCCACACCAAGGCGATGGGATCCCACAGAGCCGGGATCTGCCCACACCAAGGCGATGGGATCCCACAGAGCCGGGATCTGTCCACACCAAGGTGATGGGATCCCACAGAGTCGGGATCTGCCCACACCAAGGCGATGTGATCCCACAGAGCCGGGGTCTGCCCACACCAAGGCGATGGGATCCCAGTAGGATTTTGTGGCGGGAGACGAACGTCCCGCGGGAGGGGATAAATCCATGTTTGTTGATGAGTGCCCCCTGCCCAGGAATAGCAGGACATAACTCGTTAAGGGGTGACCGGTATTACCCGAGGCTGACGTGCCGAACTCCATATCAAGGAGGAGAGTAAGATGGGAGTTTGAGGGATTGAGAATGTTGTCTCCGTCAGAAAAGGGCTTTCGTACAGATCAACCTGTGGCAAACGGGGATCACCCGCCCCCACCCCCCACCCCCACTGGCATTTGACACGAATGCTGGGTGTCGCGACGTTGGCCTGTGTCCCAGTTGATCATTTTCTCGCAAGGTTGCGGGGCTGGCGAGACGGAACAAGCCCCGCGGTCGAGGATAAATGGGCACCGGGTCTTACCAGGTATTTAATGACATGCCCTGAAATGCCAATGACGCATTTGTGTCTGCAATAAGCCGTGATAGAAGCTGTTGGAGCAACGCTACGTATGCCATGCCTGGTGGGGTCTCCGGGCCAATTTGGGCAACGGATCACCCAAATTACGTTACGGCCCTCTGGCCAGACTTTCCTGCTGGCCTCCCTTACGGACACCACACTAGCAGCACACAAACATTAGAAAGTGGGGCCTGTGGCCCGGTGAGGCGAGTCTTCGTTAGTCACCTTTCAACAGCTAATCGCTTTACATCTTTTTAGCCATTCTAAGCTTTCTAAGCACACATCACGATAATAAACCAGGGCCTCTTTAATCAATCTTTAATTACTAATAACTTCACACTGCTCCTGGCACGACTGGTGGCTGTTTAAGATACCAATCATGCTCACAGTCTTCTCTTTTGAATTTTTTTTTTATCTAAAACGAACCTAAGAGCTCTATACGCAGTTATTATTATTTTGACCTTCAATTGTCTAAATATTCAATAAATAGCTGAATGGAGAGAATCTCTCAGGGACGCGGCTTAGACCATAAAGGGGAAATAACCTTGTTCCGATTTCGTTATCCTGGTTATCGCTGGTTATCTCCACTTCCATTTCATCTCCCCCCCCCCCCCCCCCCCCTTTCAGATTTCGCTGGAAGATCACTTCCATTTCATCTCCCCCCCCTCCCCCCCCCATTTCAGATTTCGCTGGAAGATCCGGTACCTCTACTACGCCGCCTACCTGAAGGTCAAGGTCAAGGACAGGACCGGCGACAAGGCCGGGGCCTTCCGGTATGACGTGTTCATCTCCTACGCCCACAACGACGAGGAGTTTGTTCTGTCGGAGCTTGTTCCAGGTATTTTATATGGAACATTTTCTGGAAAATGGAATATTGAAATCAGTCCTGCCACCCCCACCCCCCCACTACCCCCACCATAAAGTGTTGGCAAGCAGAAATAAATTTAACGTGTATTTTTACTTATTTGTTATTGATCGAAATATTCAAGTAACCTACAAATGAATTAATAAGTTCTTGAAAAAAAAAATTATTTTTAAAGAACCGAAACTTAAATCCTTTTAAACGTTCAGGAAAAAAAACTTACAAAGAGCTGTCAAAGGGAGCGGTGGTATAAAATCATTGGGATTAAGACGC
>CAXITT010000286.1:148208-159740 GCA_964033795.1 Lymnaea stagnalis
GGGGGTGGGGGGGGGGGCTTATTTTGTATAGATTAAATAATGTTTCTTACGAAATCTTTTACTTAAGTGCCCAATCTTTGAATTTAATTAAGTAAATTAACTAATCTTTTACCTATATGCGAAAATTTCAAAAAAAAAACCGTACCTCTGTTTTTCCTAAATTTTTCAACTTATTCTTTTACTATAGTTCCTTTATGCCTTTATGGACGTTCCCAACCTATGCCTTTATTTAAGTTCCTAAAATATGATTTTATTAAAAGGCCCAACCCATGCCTTTCCTTAAGTGCCCAACCAACGCCTTTGCTTAATTGCCCACCCAATGCCTTCCGTAGAGCTGAATACGAGAGGCCTGAGGCTTCACGTCCACGGTAGAGACTTTGTCGTTGGCGACTACATCGCCTCGAACATCGCAGCGGCCGTGATGGAGTGCAGAAAGACACTGGTTGTGCTCACCAAGAACTTTCTAAAGAGTCAGTGGTGCAACTATGAGATACAGGTGAGGGCCAAAACGGTGATGTTGTCAGGTGAGACGGTAAATCTGAAGACATTGTAGCTTTTTTTTTTTTTTTTTTTTTTTTTTTTTTAAAGGTTTTTTTTAGTAAAAACTGCCCCAAAAAAAAATCTGTGTAGCCCTTGACCCAGTTAGTTTCCTTGAGTACTTTTATAGACTTTCCCCCAGCCTTGCGGGCCACGGGGGAATTTTCCCATAAAGCCCCTTTTTTTTTTTTTTTTTTTTTTGTTTTTTTTTTTTTTTTTTTTTTTTTTTTTTTTTTTTTTTAAAGGTGTTATGTAGTAACAACTGACCCAAAATAGAATCTGTGTAGACCTTGACTCAGATAGTTTCCTTGAGTACTTGTATAGACTTTCCCTCAGACTTGCGAGCCACGAGTGAATTTTCACATAAAGCCTCTTTTTATGTCTTGCTTTTTTATGTGTTGCTTTTTTATGTATTGCTTTTTTTATGTCTTGCTTTTTTTATGTCTTGCTTTTTTATGTATTGCTTTTTTATGTCTTGCTTTTTATGTCTTGCTTTTTTATGTCTTGCTTTTTTATGTCTTCCTTTTTTTATGTCTTGCTTTTTTATGTCTTGCTTTTTTATGTATTGCTTTTTTTATGTCTTGCTTTTTTATGTCTTGCTTTTTATGTCTTGCTTTTTTATGTCTTGCTTTTTTATGTCTTGCTTTTTATGTCTTGCTTTTTTATGTCTTGCTTTTTTATGTCTTGCTTTTTATGTCTTGCTTTTTTATGTCTTGCTTTTATGTCTTGCTTTTTTATGTCTTGCTTTTATGTCTTGCTTTTTTATGTCTTGCTTTTTTATGTCTTGCTTTGTATGTCTTGCTTTTTTATGTCTTGCTTTTTTATGTCTTGCTTTTTATGTCTTGCTTTTTTATGTCTTGCTTTTTATGTCTTGCTTTTTTATGTGTTGCTTTTTTATGTCTTGCTTTTTTATGTCTTGCTTTTTTATGTCTTGCTTTTTTATGTCTTGCTTTTTTATGTCTTGCTTTTTTATGTCTTGCTTTTTATGTGTTGCTTTTTTATGTCTTGCTTTTTATGTCTTGATTTTTTATGTGTTGCTTTTTATGTCTTGCTTTTTTATGTCTTGCTTTTTTATGTGTTGCTTTTTATGTATTGCTTTTTTATGTCTTGCTTTTTTATGTGTTGCTTTTTATGTGTTGCTTTTTATGTCTTGCTTTTTATGTCTTGCTTTTTATGTGTTGCTTTTTATGTATTGCTTTTTTATGTCTTGCTTTTTTATGTGTTGCTTTTTATGTCTTGCTTTTTTATGTCTTGCTTTTTTATGTGTTGCTTTTTATGTATTGCTTTTTTATGTCTTGCTTTTTTATGTCTTGCTTTTTATGTGTTGCTTTTTTATGTCTTGCTTTTTATGTCTTGCTTTTTTATGTGTTGCTTTTTATGTCTTGCTTTTTTATGTCTTGCTTATTTATGTGTTGCTTTTTATGTCTTGCTTTTTTATGTCTTGCTTTTTTATGTGTTGCTTTTTTATGTCTTGCTTTTTATGTCTTGCTTTTTTATGTCTTGCTTTTTATGTCTTGCTTTTTATGTATTGCTTTTATGTCTTGCTTTTTTATGTATTGCTTTTATGTCTTGCTTTTTATGTCTTGCTTTTTTATGTGTTGCTTTTTTATGTCTTGCTTTTTTATGTGTTGCTTTTTTATGTCTTGGTTTTTATGTCTTGCTTTTTTATGTCTTGCTTTTTATGTCTTGCTTTTTTATGTATTGCTTTTATGTCTTGCTTTTTTATGTATTGCTTTTATGTCTTGCTTTTTTATGTCTTGCTTTTTATGTCTTGCTTTTTTATGTGTTGCTTGTTTATGTGTTGCTTATTATGATCTTACTGAGGAGATCCTCTTAACTTATTGATATCCCTTTAGAACCTATCTATCTATCTATCTATCTATCTATCTATCTATCTATCTATCTATCTATCTATCTATCTATCTATCTATCTATCTATCTATCTATCTATCTATCTATCTATCTATCTATCTATCTATCTATCTATCTATGTATCTATCTATCTATCTATCTATCTATCTATCTATCTATCTATCTATCTATCTATCTATCTATCTATCTATCTATCTATCTATCTATCTATCTGTCTATCTGTCTATCTGTCTATCTGTCTGTCTGTCTGTCTGTCTATCTATCTATCTATCTATCTGTCTGTCTGTCTGTCTGTCTGTCTGTCTGTCTAGATATTCATTAAATTGGATCTCATCCACAGATGGCCAATATGGAGTCCCTCGACACTGGACGGCAGGTTCTCGTGTTCCTATTCAAAGAGCCCATCTCTAACGAGGACCTGGGAGTGGATCTCCTCTACCACATTCGCAGAAACACCTACACACCCTACCCTCAGACCGAACCTCAGGATAAAGACGAGGATATCTTCAAGGGCTTCTGGGACAAACTGGCGCGTGATTTAAACAGTTGAATTGGGTTTTTTTTAAGCATGATCTGTATAGAATTGTTACAAAATGTTCGATGAGTCTACTCTGGAACAGTAGCAGGTTCATGGGATGGTTACCTGGTACAGTAACAGGCTCGTTGGATGGCATACCTGGTACAGTAGCTGGTTCATGGGCTGAAATATCTGGTACAGTATCTGTTTCATGGGCTTAAATACCTGGTTTCCAGCCCATAATTTAAACCTTTGAACACATCAGCCGTTTTCCTATTGACCACTTTATTAAAAAGCTTCAATATTCTACAGCGCTGGTGGTGTTTGACTAATAAATAATTCAGGTACCTCGCCTGACTGACCCTATACGAGATTGTCCTCTAATAACTCCCAACAATCCTACTTGAGAATAAGCAAAATTTAAAAAAAAAAAATTATTTTAAAAATCAAGTACAGCGACTTTCTTTTAACTATTTTATTTTTGAAGGATTAACACCCCCCCCCCCCGGGGGAATATACTTAACCTTTGAACTTAAAATCAAGAAAACAAAACACTTCTCGATCTCAAAGATGGCGTGTCGTGGTGATCGGTCGCGATATGTCTCACGTGACAGAATGACTCAGTAAAGCTGTTTGCATTAAACTTGCTGTGGACGTTAACTTGAGAAGTCTAGAAATTATTCAAGTGGATTTTTTTAAAAATATGGTCCAAGACTCCTCCCCCCCCCCCCCCCCCCTGCCAGGAATGAATAAAAGATCTTTCATTGAGACAAGTTAATGGCGGCCATGTGTAAGAGCGGCTCTTGTTTATAGCTTAGAGGTTAGAATCATGAAATGAGCATGCGAAGATCTTTGATACCCGATTTGGATTGGTTTCAGAACCATCCAGAAAGCCGAGATAGCACGTCTTCGACAGCTTACAGTTTTGCATTTACCCATGAACTGAATTTTTGATTTGTGTATTAACATCACAATATATCTGTGATCAATAAAGTATTTGTCTTTTTTTTGTATTCTCAATATGATATTAACATTAAATTTTGTTAAAGAGACCATGCCACACCCCCCCCCCACACCCGCACCACCCCACCCCCACGACCACAAACTCAAGGTCAGCTCTGCTGCTATAAATGTTGGCAACAAGCTGAGCCTCAAAGCTATGAGATGGATATTGCTTTAATAAAATCAACAAACAAACTTAATCAATCACAACGCCAACCTGACGGTACAAATCTGTGGGTATGTTTGAACACGCTGACGGTACAAATCTGTGAGTATGTTTGAACACGCTGACGGTACAAATCTGTGAGTATGTTTGAACACGCTGACGGTATAAATCTGTGGGTATGTTTGAACACGCTGACGGTACAAATCTGTGAGTATGTTTGAACACGCTGACGGTATAAATCTGTGGGTATGTTTGAACACGCTGACGGTACAAATCTGTGAGTATGTTTGAACACGCTGACGGTATAAATCTGTGGGTATGTTTGAACACGGTGACAGTTTAAATCTGTGAGTATGTTTGAACACGCTGACGGTATAAATATATGGGCATGTTTGAATGCGCTGACAGTATAAATCTGTGGGTATGTTTGAACACGCTGACGGTACAAATCTGTGGGTATGTTTGAACACGCTGACGGTATAAATCTGTGGGTATGTTTGAACAAGCTGACGGTACAAATCTGTGGGTATGTTTGAACACGCTGACGGTATAAATATATGGGTATGTTTGAACACGCTGAAAGTATAAATATGTGGGTATATTTGAACACGCTGACGGTACAAATATGTGGGTATGTTTGAACACGCTGACTGTATCAATATATGGGTATGTTTGAACGCGCTGACGATATAAATCTCTGGGGGTATGTTTGAACACGCTGACTGCATGCTCCTTTATTCTCTAGATATTCAGCTTAAGACCTGAGGCGTGACAATGGTTGCATGGTGTGTAAAAAATGATGTTCATTGAGCCTTGAACGATTCCAAGAATGTGAACAACTCTTATAGTTAGGCCATTCTAAGAATGTGAACATCTCTTATAGTTAGGCCATTCTAAGGATGTGAACAGCTCTTATAGTTAGGCCATTCTAAGAATGTGAACAAATCTTATAGTTAAGTCATTCTAAGAATGTGAACAACTCTTATAGTTAGGCCATTCTAAGGATGTGAACAACTCTAATAGTTATGCCATTCTAAGAATGTGAACAACTCTTATAGTTAGGCCATTCTAAGAATGTGAACAACTCTTATAGTTAGGCCATTCTAAGGATGTGAACAACTCTTATAGTTAGGTCATTCTAAGAATGTGAACAACTCTTATAGTTAGGCCATTCTAAGGATGTGAACAACTCTTATAGTTAGGCCATTCTACGAATGTGAACAAATCTTATAGTTAGGCAATTCTAAGAATGTGAACAACTCTTATAGTTAGGCCATTCTAAGAATGTGAACAACTCTTATAGTTAGACAATTCTAAGAATGTGAACAACTCTTATAGTTAGGCCATTCTAAGAATGTGAACAACTCTTAAAGTTAGGCAATTCTAAGAATGTGAACAACTCATATTAAGTTCTGGAAAGTTGTATATTTAAACAATGGGATTACATGCATCACACAGTGACAAGCTAACAAGGTAAACCAGCCGGTAGATAACGAATGTTCAAAATAAATGTTCACCAACGACTGCTCAAAAACATGTGTGCACTTTAAAAAAGAAAATCGTTTCAACCTGTCACAGATCAAATCTTGACATAATCAGTTAGTTCGGGTTAGGTCTTGTTTGTTGTAAGTTAGGATGAACAGGAAGTTTTTTAAACATTTCAATTTAAAAAAATGTTCAGAAACCCCAAAAATCACAAAGAAAACAACCTCGATCATACCGAGTAGCAATGTTCGTCATAGCGAGTAGCAATGTTCGTCATAGCGAGTAGCAATGTTCGTCATAGCGAGTAGCAATGTTCGTCATAGCGAGTAGCAATGTTCGTCATACCGAGTAGCAATGTTCGTCATAGCGACTAGCAATGTTCCTCTTAAGCTGCGCAGTTTTGAGTATCCGCGCAGCAAATTTCCATGTAAGTGTTTGTGTTTGTGGGCTGTAAAATTTTGCACACAAAAAAATTGATGCTGTAAAACTTTGCACACAACTGTAGGATTTTGCTCAAGAACCAGCAAACCTTTGAGGAAACACTGCCGAGAAGTCGGACCGATCTTCAATGACGTATTCAACTGTAACAGACAAACTGTTACAGACAACACGTGACAGACAAATTTTAACAGACAAAATGTAACAGAGAGCATGTGACAGACAAATTGTAACAGACAAACTGTAACAGACAGCATGTGACAGACAAATTGTAACAGACAACCTGTAGCATACATCATGTGACCGACAAATTGTAACAGACATACGGTAACAGACAGCATTGACAGACACATTGTAACTGACAGCATGTGACAGACAACATGTGAGAAACGTTGTGGTGAACTTGAAAAGAAAATTCGAATGAAGTAGTATGCCCATTTAAAAAATACTTTCCCCTGTTTTGTTCATAGATTAAAATTTTTAATCCTTAATCATAATATTCCGGGATCATCCCCCACACAGTCGAACACATGCACACACATAAATATATATATTTGTGTATCCAAAGTTGGATTTTGATTCCCAGTGTTAAAGTTTAACATCAGAATCTGGAGTTGTATAATTTGGTTTGGATGTTTTTACTAGAAGTTTCTAAATTTACAAGTCCCCCCCCCCCCCCCCCCCCCCCCCCCCCCCCCCCCCCCCCCAGGGATCAGAGCCGTCGTGTGAGTTTCAGAGGCCAGAGCTAAGTTTTTTGTGCTCCTTAAATTTCATATCACAAGTTTGTCACCTGTAAACATCCGTGCCTCTCGCAACCCCCACGCGATGCTGTGCTGGGAATTGAGATTTATATCGAGGATTTGAGATTAACACCTGTGATTTGCTATTGTTATCTAAGCTTTGAGTATTAAAACTGGGGTGGGGGACTTATTAACACCTTGGATTTGAGATTTATACGTGGGCTTGAAGATTTACACCAGAGGTTTGAGATTTATACGTGGGCTTGGAGATATATACCAGAGGTTTGAGATTTATACGTGGGCTTGAAGATTTACACCATAGGTTTGAGATTTATACGTGGGCTTGGAGATTTATACCAGAGGTTTGAGATTTATACGTGGGCTTGAAGATTTGTACCAGAGGTTTGAGATTTATACATGGGCTTGGAGATTTGTACCAGAGGTTTGAGATTTATACGTGGGCTTGGAGATTTGTACCAGAGGTTTGATATTTATACGTGGGCTTGGAGATTTATACCAGAGGTTTGAGATTTATACGTGGGCTTGGAGATTTGTACCAGAGGTTTGAGATTTATACGTGGGCTTGGAGATTTGTACCAGTGGTTTGAGATTTATACGTGGGCTTGGAGATTTATACCAGAGGTTTGAGATTTATACGTAGGCTTGGAGATGTATACCAGAGGTTTGAGATTTATACGTAGGCTTGGAGATTTGTACCAGAGGTTTGAGATTTATACGTAGGCTTGGAGATTTGTACCAGAGGTTTGAGATTTATACTTAGGCTTGGAGATTTGTATTTGAAAAATTAAAAATATTTTATCCAGAGTTAACACGTGTTTTGTTTCAATTGTTTGCTGTGGAAAATTCTGATATGGTTTGAGGATTCTCAAAGCTGTCAAGTCTCACACAAGGCCTTGACATTGACAGTCACTCGACAGATAACAGCGACGAATTAGAAAAAAAAAAAGAAAGAGATAAAAAACACAATTGAAATGAGAAAGGCTCGGTTTTTAGTGCCACATTAATTCATTGTGGAGTAACTCGGGATTTCTTCAGTGTTGGACACTGTATGTTGTCTAGGCAATTGGAGCAATTTTGTGAATAATTTTCCTTGCAGTTGGATGCTGTTGTCTGAGATTTGTTGGTACAGTGGACTATTTCTACAGTGCAGGTTATTAATAAAAAAAATAATAAGTATCTTTTTCTCGATGATTTACGTGTGAATTCAATTAGTGTATTTTGTCTTTTCAGTTAGTGTCGGGTTAATGAAAAAATGATTTTTTTTTTTAAATGAAAAAAAAACCAGTGATAGCCATTGAATAAGTCATATGTTTTTGTTCAATGCGTTTGCTTCTATATAATTCCCATGTTCCCGTTCGATAAGAGGTGTGAATCAAACCCTATTTTTAGAAGTTCGCGTTTTTGGCTCGGCAACCTCTGGCTCGGCAATCTCTGGCTCGGCAACCTCTGGCTCGGCAACCTCTGGCTCGGCAACCTCTGCAGTTTGGGGCGTTCGGTTATTATCTGAATTTGAACTCAGTTTGCTTTTAATTTGAGTGTAATGAGAGATATATTACATTTGTATAAATGTAAGCGTTTGAACTAGAAATGTAGAGATCTGACATCAATTCAAAAGCCAAGGATGTTTATCACATGAAAGAAATGAATTACTAAGAGAAATAAAAGAAAGAATAGCGGTTGGGAACTGGGAATACTTCAGTAGTAGAGAAAATACTCAAAATTAAAAACATTTCAAGAAAAACAAAGAAAACTATAACACTGTGCTAAGTCCAGTAGTAACATAATATGCCAGTAAAACTTGCACCCTAACAAAAAAAAAATCGTCAGAAAACCTATTAAACACACGGGAGAGAAAAATTCTTCGAAAAATAGACGGTCCAACAAAGGATGAATATGGATGGAGAAATATAAAAAAGGTAGGTTGCGCTGGGCTGGACATTTAGATAGAATGCCACATGGCAGAGGGGTGAAGAGGGGGCAACACCAAATGCCAAATGACAGAGGAGTGAAGAGGGTGCACCACCAAATGCCAAATGACAGAGGGGTGAAGATGGGGCACCACCAAATGCCAAATTGCAGAGGAGTGAAGAGGGTGCACCATTAAATGCAAAATTGCAGAGGGGTGAAGAGGGGGCACCACCAAATGCCAAATGACAGAGGGGTGAAGAGGGGGCACCACCAAATGCCAAATTGCAGAGGAGTGAAGAGGGTGCACCATTAAATGCCAAATGACAGAGGAGTGAAGAGGGTGCACCACCAAAACCCCAGAGGAAAACGGCTCAAATGCAGACCTAGGCTTAGATAGATGGATGATGTGGAGAGGGATCTACAGCAGTTGGGAATCCCAGCATGGAAAATAAAAGAATCAGTTAGGTCTGAGTGGAAGGAAGTGGTGAGGCAGGCCAAATCACTACATGGGCTGTAGCGCCACAGGGATGGATGGAAAGAAGTGGTGAGGCAGGCAAAATCACCACATGGACTGTAGTGCCACACGGATGGATGGAAAGAAGTGGTGAGGCAGGCCAAATCACTACATGGACTGTAGTGCCACACGGATGGATGGAAAGAAGTGGTGAGGCAGGCCAAATCACCACATGGACTGTAGTGCCACACGGATGGATGGAAAGAAGTGGTGAGGCAGGCAAAATCACCACATGGACTGTAGTGCCACACGGATGGATGGAAGAAAAGGGTGGTGAGGCAGGAAAAATCACTACATGCACTACAGCGCCACAGTTATGGATGGCATAAAAGAGAGGAAAATATATTGACTTCAACTTTTTTTATTACACTGAGATTTATATAAATAAAAGGGAGGTTCGCTGAATTTCAGTGAAATTTTTTGGGGACCATAAATTTGTCTTGGGTTTCAATGTTACTGTTTTTATGCTTATCGAAATGTCTGTACGCAATGGCTTCTCAATCTTCTCTGACTAGAATCGCTCTTTCAGGCTTCTAATTAGCAACATGTTTGAGAACTATACACAATTCCAATGTTGTTTTGTGTATCAACGATACACGTTGGTGAAACTTAGGGGACAAGGGTTGGCTAAATGGTTTTGGTCAATTTTTCAAGCATTATAATATTATAATGAAGAGGGAGAGGTTGAATGATATTTATTTTAAAACATCATTTTGGTTTATAAAAAAAAAATGTTTTGCCCTTAGGTTATCTGGTTTTAATTAAATAAATAGAATCATTTCAGTCGTAAACAGTGATAAGCCAGATTCGTATAATAATGTAGGTTCTAATAAGTGTGCGATTGGTTCATTCATCGGGCTGGTTCGTTCTCAGAGTCGTCAGCAGGTTCAAGTTACTGGGTTCGGTTAGGGTTCAGTTCTGGGTTTGGTTTAGGTTCGGTTCGACTTCCATCTCTACTCTCAATACCGGAACGAGGACCATTCGTACGCTCTGCGTGAGACGGCAGCATTCTTGTTCATGGGTTCGTCCTTGGGGTTTGTCCATCAGCGTAGCTAGTAGGTAAGCTGGGGGGGGGTTGTCCATCGAGGTTGGTGATAGGTAAGGGGGGGGGGGGGGGGTTTGCTGCGGTAGTGGCTGGTGTAGTTGCTACAGTGGTGGCGGAGTAACAGTGATGGCTACAGTGGAGGCTGCATTGGATGCTGTGGTTGCTACAGTGGTGGCTGCAGTGGAGGCTGCTTGGATGCTGCAGTAGTTGCAGCAGTGGTGGCTGCAGTGAAGGCTTCATTGGCGGCTGCAGTAGTGGACGCAAGTCTAAGCTCCACACGTTTAGCACCCCACTTTAAGTTCATATATTTAGCTCGAAACCCCCTGCCCCACAGACTTAACACCAAATCCAAAGCCCCACACATCAAGCCCAACGCATCAAGCCCCACACATCAAGCCCCACACATCAAGCCCCATGCATCAAGCCCCACGCATCAAGCCCCACACATCAAGCCTCACGCATCAAGCACAACTCAAGTCACTCACACTTGTTGATCATCAAATAGTTGTTCTCATAGTAAAAAAGGTCAAGTAGCTTTTATAGGCTAATGATTGCTCCGATATCCACACATCTGACAAAAACAGGCAATCTAAGATTAGGGTCCGATGACCTCAATGGTCTTATCAACACGGCCGCCCTGGACTTTAATTGGCGTGCTGACACACTTGCGTGACATCAGTGTAACGACACGGTTTAAGAACACGATAGGCGGGTGACACATCTCAGTCACTATTGTAACTTTGTTGTCATTTCTGAAATGTTACGGTGTTTTCCCAGTGTTAACCCCAGTGAGTGCTGCAAAATAGATTTTCAGTGGATTTTAATTTTTTCCTAAAACTTTGCTTCAGCCGTGTCACAGAGCCTGGCTTACGTTTCCCTTTCGACCCTGGCAGCCCGTGCACTAGAAATGGCGGTCCGTGGACCTTCACCGGTCCGCATGCCTAACGCTGCCGGTCCCCATAACATAAATATTTATTTGTCAAATAGAAATAAAAGTATAAAAATAAATCATGCACCGGTCCCTGGTAAAATTTTGAAACTTGTTCCCCGGTCCGCCAAACTTAAACGTTTTGGGGAACCACTGCACTAGGTTATTCAATGGCGTGGTCTTTGGGGCGCCTGCAACGTTTGGGGAACCACTGCACTAGGATATTCAATGGCGTGGTCTTTGGGGCGCCTGCAACGTTTGGGGAACCACTGCACTAGGATATTCAATGGCGTGGTCTTTGGGGCGCCTGCAACGTGTGGGGAGCCACGGCACTAGGATATTCAATGGCGTGGGCTTTG
>CAXITT010000286.1:162688-188445 GCA_964033795.1 Lymnaea stagnalis
TTTTTTTTTTTACTTCTGTTTTCTCAAATGCGACTTCATTGCGTGAACGTCATATGTAACAGTAACTCTAGATACAAGGATCGCCCGAACGATATGCTGAAACACACTATAAGCTGCCATGTTTTAAGCAATATTTGTCCGCGGACCTTCTAAAAATAGTACGCTATGACGTTTTCCGGTCTTAGAAATGACAAAGCCTATACTGCATTAAAATTCGGATAAAATATTATTTAACCTATTTTGTTCCCCCTTCATATACTTTAATTTAGTTAGTATTATTTCAATGTTCAAATATCGTGTGGCGAACATCATTTTTTTCATTTTGCTGCCACTGTAGGTTTTTGTTTTGTGTGGTTATTTTTGCCGTGACAATTTGTTTACCCCCATGCCCCTAATGTGTTAGAGCAGATCGGGTGTCACCCGTGAAACCTGTTTGTCTTGGTGACAGATGAAGAAATGCAGACTTACAGTACCAACGCTATCGACCAGGGTATAACAGGCCTGCTGTGATTGTGACTGGAGATCTCCGATTTTTCTGGCCACCCACCACCCTTCAAGTGTGGTTTACGTTGTGTGGTTTAGGTTGTGTGGTTTAGGTTGTGTGGTTTAGGTTGTGTGGTTGAATAGAAATGTGCTTAAAAAAAAAAAATTTCTCACAACAGCAAAACTCGATTTCAATAGTTGAAGAAACTGGTGTAGGCCTTAACTACAATACAACATCAGAAAGGGTTTGACACCCCCGCATATCTTAGAGCTCATCAAAGGAAAATTGTCGTCTTCTTGTAAGTTTAAAATAATAATATCCTTAAGCATTGTGGTTTCGTATGGCCAATAGATCTTTGACAGTTAGCTTAGTGCTTCAATAAGTTGGTTGTGTTGTGCTATAGAGTTGTAAGTCAGTATAGGATCATTGTTCACCTGTTTGGTTGTAGTCAGAAATTAGGCAATGTTGCCGTTTTAAAAGTAAACAAATCATAAGTGATTAAGACAGCAATGTAACTGGCGGAGGTTTGGGGGGGGGGGGGGGGGGGGGGGGGGGGGGGGCGGCGCAAGAGGTCACGCTAACATCCAGGTACACGTTCCGTTAAAAGACATGAATGACGACGACAACAAGGTGGTGTAAGCGTAAGGAGATTCGCGAGCCGTAGCGTGACGCACGCGACTCTCAAAAGAATGCTGCATGCATAATGCTGTTGTCAATAGTGTGTTGTATACATCAGTCATATTGTGTGCTGCCTGCATAATGCTTCTGTCAATAGTGTGTTGTATACATCAGTCATAGTGTGTTTCGTATGCACAACGCTGCTGTCAATAGTGTGTTAGGTGCATCCACCACAGTGTGTGTTGTATGCATGTTGCTGGTGTCATTGATGTCAGTAGCGTGTCCTTGCTGATGTCGACAGTGTGTTGTGTGCTGCTGTCACCGTCAGTGGTGCCTTGTCTGCTGCTGCCCATTTGTGACCACCCTTGTTTTTTGTGGTGTGGTATCGTGTGTCACGCGCATTGACCATGCAGTTCACATGTACCGACGTCAACCAGCAGAGCACAGTTGTGGAAAAATTCGGTCAATCATTTAATGCCCAGTTCAATATCTATAACATGTTTACACAGCTCTCAAAGACAGCGACTAGAGAACACATTTAAACTGCTCTCAACGGTAGTATTTAGAGAACACTGGCAATTAAAAAAAAAGAAAATCAATGTGTAGTTTAAGAATGTCTCTGTTCACTCACTCAATGTCAATGTATTGCAAATGGATTTAAGCGTTTACTTACAATATGAAAGTCAATGTAAAGTGCATGAATTTCACTGTATACAAAATGGAAGTCAATGTACAGTGCATGGATGTTACTGTATACAATATAGAAGTCAATGTACAGTGCATGGATATCACTGTATACAATATGAAAGTCAATGTACAGTGCATGCATGACACGGTGTACAATATGAAATTCAATGTACAGTGCATCGATATCACTGTGTACAAAATGGAAGTCGTCAACGGACAGTAAACGGATGTTCGGATGTACATCATGGAAGTTAATGTACACTACATGGATGTTGATGTGTAATATTGCTTCGAACCGAATTTACCAATGACTATCTTCAGCACCGCCCCGCGGCACACGCGTGTCAGGACTCTTGTGTTCTAGTACACATGTGCTCGTGTGCTGTGTAACCTCCCTTGTCAAGACCGTGCTCTATCACCGTTGTTCGACGGCGTATTGACTTTTAGATAACAAGCCCTTGTTGCTTTTTTTTTTTATCATTGTGTTAATTTCTGCTACCAGCTTGTAATCTCCTTAGGCCCTATGAAAACACTGGCCGTCACCAACATACCATTGTTGAGGTATCTGTGTTATATTTTACACGTTTACCGTAAATTTATTCGTTGAGCTCGGATGAAATCAATGTGTTTTGGTATTGATTCAGTTTCAGCTGCTGCTGTTAATTTATTCATGCTCACATTGGTTCAATTGAAAAAAAAATCGATGGCATCGAAAAGTGATCACCTCTGATTTCATATTAAAGATGGCACTCAAATGTATAAAAATTGATGTAATTTAGCCATTTATTCGTGATGATATTTCCCAGCTCATTAATTGATGGTATTTTTCATGTCGATTGTGATGGTATTTTAGATATCAATAGGGATGGTAATTTTCAGGCCAATAGTGATAAAATTTTAGAGATCAATAGTGATGGTATTCTTTCGCGCCAATAAGTGATAGTATTTTAGAGAACAATAGTGATGGTATTTTAGAGATCAATAGTGAAGGTATTTTAGAGATCAATAGCGATGGTATTTTAGAGATCAATAGTGATTATATTTTCCAGGTCAATACTGATGTTCCAATAATCAAAGACGAATGGCAAAGCCAGACAATGTATGTATATAATGCTTTTTGACACAGTGAAACCTGGAAATAGCGAAACTTGAAATGACGCCGTCCCTAGAAATATACACGAAATCGTCAAGGAACGGAACGCCGGTTTGGGGGGGGGGGGGGGGGGAATCAGGGGCTCCGAAGGCTTCCAAGCCAATATTTAAGGATTCAACTTGACCCATACCTGAACTACCAGGGAAACACACTACCTTTGTATAGGGCTACTAAATAGTAATGTTGTTTTTGTAATTTGTGTTTAAACGGTTATAAAATTATTTTAAACTATTTATTTTGATTCAGCTTTTTTTTTCATCAGTAAATATTTGTTCTTTAATGCGCTCAGGCGAAGCATCGCCATTACCGACACCAAAGAAGACAACCTCAAAGACAATATCTGTCACAGGCAGAGTGTGTCATCCAGGCATTATATAAAAGGCCCTACGATTCTAGTCCGGTGGCCCGGTGGTCGGCAAACTCATTGGTCAAAAGAGCCAAAAATCGGCAGCAGGACGATTGTAAAAAAAAAAAAAAAATTGAGAGCCAAATTCCTTTTCAAGAACCTGTAAACAAAAAAAAGCGTGTTTTTTTTCGGAGACTTGAACCAGCCGCTAGAGACTAGACATTGAGTACAGACAGATATCATAATAGTAGTATTATTATTAATTGACCAAAAAATTCCAATTAAATCACGCATGCAATGTGAACTATGACCTGTGAACTATGACCTGTGAACTATGACCTGTGAACTATGAAATGTGAACTATGAATTGTGAACTATGACCTTGCATTTCCTTAGCACGTTTCGACAAGTCTGGTTTGCGTGGCGTTGTTTTTAATTCCAAGCAGGATTCCAGATTCTCATCAGTGAGACGATTTCTCATCATTTACTGTGGATGAGGTTCATGCTTGAAAATGGTTGTTTGAATGAATGCGAAGAGCCAAAGAGCCGCACTCAGGTCGCTAAAGAGGTCGCATGCGGCCCGCCGAGCCGAGAGTTTCCGACCACTGCTCTAGTCAAAGTGTGAAATACATAAGCCGTTATACACTTTGCCAGGGGTTCTATTGAGCGCCTGGATTTCACGAAGTTTCAACGCTTGTCTGTGACTACTGTCTACTCTACGGCGATCATCCTCTGCTGAAAAAGTGTAAAATGCATAAGCCGTTATACACTACAAAAGCCGTTATACACTTTGCCAGGGGTTCTGTTGAACGCCTGGATTTCACCCAGTTTTAACGCCTTTCTGTGACTACTGTCTACGGTGATCATCGTCCCCTGACGACTCATAAGTTTAACCTAAGAAATCCTCTTATCTGCACCACCCTGTGTCAGCCAGCTTTCCGCGTCACACAAACACAATACTTAGGGGATTTAGGAACTCCTCTTTCACGTCAACACCGTCAATGATATCTCTGCAGACCTTAGTCATCGCGTGCCAAATGATGTCTTTGGGGAAAGGTCGTTGAACGTTACTTTTGTCTATCGGCTGCTTCTGTTGGGTCGGACACCCTGTTGCGGGTGGGGGGAGTTTTCTGCAGGTCAGGTTTGTGTTTCTCATCGTCTATTTTGGGACATCTGCGGTTTCATTTTCCAGGAGCTGCCCCCCCCCCCCCCCACGGGCCAAACCTCGGAAGTGACCTTGTATTAAAATAGAACTTGGTGTCGATTTTCGTGTCGGGTCAATTCAAGTCGTTGTAATAAACAAGAGGAGTGGAGTGGAGCTAAAATTCTTGAATCCACGACCCCACAATAGGATGGTTAGGTCTTTTTAAAAAAATAATTTAAATATCCAGGGTCGGTAATTAAATGAGGATCCAATAAATATTTTCTGTATGAAACACTAAAATATAAATTTCGATAAACAGCTATTTTTTATCTGACTGGCTCTTTGGGATAATTTCTAGTCTATTTTTCGTTTTCGCAATAATTTCTGGTCTATTTTAAGCTTTTTGCAATAGCTTCTGGTCTATATTCTATTTATTACAATAGTTTATGGTATCTTTTTTCTATTTTTGCAATAGTTTCTGGTATATTTTCTGCTATTTGAAATAGCTTATGGTCTATTTTCTGTTGGTTTTTTTTCAATATTTTCTGGCCTATTTTTCTATTTTTCCGTAGTTTCTGGTCTATTTTCTGCTTTTTGCAATAGCTTTTGGTGTCATTTTACGTCTTGCTATAGTTTCAAGTCTATTTTCAGCTATTTACGACAGCTGCTGGTTTATTTTCTATTTTTTTGCAAGTGTTTCTGGTCTATTTTTTTTGGTTTTGCAGTAGTTTCTGGTCTATATTCTATCAATTTAAATACTTTCTGGTCTCTTTTCCGCTTTTTACAATAGCTTCTGGTCCATTTTTTTTCTATTTTGCAATAGTTTCTGGTATATTTATGCTATTTGCTATAGCTTATGATCTATTTTCTGTTTTTTGCAAAAGTTGCTGGTCTATTTTCTTTTTTTTTCCTGTTCATTTGTTGGTAATATTTTCTGGTATATTTTCTGCTTTTTTGCAATAGCCTCTAGTCCATTTTCTTTTTTTTTTCCAATAGTTTCTGGTCTCTTTTTCTGTTTTTCAATTGTTTCTGGTCTATGTTTCTGTTTTTCAATAGTTTCTGGTATATTTTATGTTTTTTGCAAATAGTTTCTGGTCTATTTTATGCGCTCTTTGCAATATCTTCTGGTCTATTTTATGCTTTTTGCAATATCTTCTGGTCTAGTTTCTCTTTGTTGTGTTTTTGCAATAGCGTCTAGTCCCTTTTCTGAAGTTTTTTTTACAATAGTTTCTAATCTAATGATCAGTTTTGCAATAGTTTCTGGTCTATTTTCAGCTTTTTGCAATAGCCTCTTGTCCATTTTCTGTTGTTGTTTTTTCTTGGAAATAGTTTATAATCTATTTTTCAGGTTTGCAATAGTTTCTGGTCTATTTTCATGTTTGCGGTTAGTCGTAACTGGGTTTTTTTGTTTAAAGATAGGATAACCCAGTGTTGTATGAGCGGTCCTCGCCCTTTGTTGTCTCAAGGCACTAAATCGAAAACTATTATTATCCCCTATCCCGCGATACACCATTCGAGCATATTTTATTTTCAACCAGCTTTTTTTCTTTTTTTTGTGTGTGTGTGGTGTGGGACGCCGCCGTGTTACAAGATAGGTTTTTTGTGACAATCACCGGATGTGTCAGGCTTTGTATTGATGAGTTTATCGGCACCCCAACCCGTGTGGGGAAAAAAAACACGAACTCTTCTTTGATAATCTTAAGTTTCTGTGCCGATTCGGTTACCCGCTCTGTTCAATCGATCCCTAAGAAATTCGAAGAAATGGACGTATCTACCTATATACAAGTCAACACACAACATTCTTATGTCACGACCTATCAAAGAAATGGATGTATCTATCTATACACAAGTCAACACACACATTCTTATGTCACGACCTATCAAAGAAATGGATGTATCTATCTATACACAAGTCAACACACAACATTCTTATGTCACGACCTATCAAAGAAATTGATGTATCTATCTATACACAAGTCAACACACAACATTCTTATGTCACGACCTATCAAAGAAATGGATGTATCTATCTATACACAAGTCAACACACAACATTCTTATGTCACAACCTATCAAAGAAATGGACGTATCTACCTATACACAAGTCAACACACAACATTCTTATGTCACAACCTATCAAAGAAATGGATGTATCTATCTATACCCAAGTCAACACACACATTCTTATGTCACGACCTATCAAAGAAATGGATGTATCTACCTATACCCAAGTCAACACACACATTCTTATGTCACGACCTATCAAAGAAATGGATGTATCTACCTATACACAAGTCAACACACACATTCTTATGTCACGACCTATCAAAGAAATGGATGTATCTACCTATACCCAAGTCAACACACACATTCTTATGTCACGACCTATCAAAGAAATGGACGTATCTACCTATACCCAAGTCAACACACAACATTCTTATGTCACGACCTATCAAAGAAATGGACGTATCTACCTATACCCAAGTCAACACACACATTCTTATGTCACGACCTATCAAAGAAATGGACGTATCTACCTATACACAAGTCAACACACAACATTCTTATGTCACGACCTATCAAAGAAATGGATGTATCTATCTATACACAAGTCAACACACAACATTCTTATGTCACGACCTATCAAAGAAATGGATGCATCTATCTATACCCAAGTCAACACACACATTCTTATGTCACGACCTATCAAAGAAATGGATGTATCTACCTATACCCAAGTCAACAAACAACATTCTTATGTCACGACCTATCAAAGAAATGGATATATCTATCTATACCCAAGTCAACACACACATTCTTATGTCACGACCTATCAAAGAAATGGATGTATCTATCTATACACAAGTCAACACATACATTCTTATGTCACGACCTATCAAAGAAATGGACGTATCAACCTATACACAAGTCAACACACAACATTCTTATGTCACGACCTTTCAAATAAATCGTTTGCGTGTTTATCTTATTATAGTGGTCGCCACAATCATTTTCTCTTGTTGTCCATCTTCCATTGACAAAGATCCCAACCGTCAAAGAGTTTTTGGAAATATCCAGTCAAGTAGATGCCAATCAAATTTCATATGCGGTTAAAAACTTCTGACTCCGCGATTTAGGCTCCGGTGCCTGGGTGAAGAAATGACGTAATGCGTGCTCCACCCAGAATTGAATTTGTAAGAGATTAGATAATAAAGATATGAGGAATGTCATTTGTTTATTTTCATGGCTTAACTTCGGACCATTCGCTCTGCGTCTACCATGGCCTTTCAATGTCCGGTCTTGTTGTTTTTGTTTACTTTCATCTCTATTTTTTTTTCATTTTAATTCTTTTTTCTTTTTAAAGGGAAAATAACAAAAAAATTTCATTAAATTTGTGAAGAGACAATAGATTGTGAAGAGACAATAGATTGCAAAGAATGACACAGAAACTATTGCGTGTTCTTAGTAGTTGGAAATAGAGTGTTGAGGTAGATAACTGTGCACAGGCAGACCTGCCATCGTGTGGTGCAAAAGACGTTGCCAGGACGATGTCAAGGTCAGAAGAACAATGGATAGCAATCCAGCAAAAGACGTTTGTCAACTGGGCCAACGAGCAGCTAAGTATAGGTCAGTCTCGTCATGTATGTAACTCATTGGTCAGTCTCTTAATGTATAACGTCATTCGTTCAGTCTTTTTATGTATGTACCCCATTCGCCATTCTTTTCATTTAGTTATTCCCTTCATTCTTCACTAATATGCATATGTTCATCAAGCTACTCATCCACTTCGTTAATTAAATACATTCCCATCTATTCATCTAACTATTCTAACCATTCACCTATTTATTCATTAACCATTTGCCCATCTTGTCATCTAGCCATTCGCCATTCTATTCATCTAACTTATCTTCATCTGTACGTCTGCTCATACTCTAAATGTGCATCCATCCAGCCACCAGTGTGTCCTTTCAGTCCATCCGTGTGTCTATCAATCTGACAAGCTGTCTCTGTCCTTCTATCAATCAATGCGATAAAATGCCGGATTAAAGACTTTCATATTTCTATAAAAAGCTCAACTTATATATTTATATATAGATGATCTTTCTTTGCAATACACTCTCAATCACCTGTTACAGTTCATGGTGAGCCCAGCAACTGTCGACTAATTTTGCAATTTAAATTATTTTTTTTTTCTATTTAGTTTGGAGATTGAATGGAGATTGAATGGAGATTGAATGGAGATTGAATGGAGATTGAATGGAGATTGAATGGAGATTGAATGGAGATTGAATGGAGATTGAATGGAGATTGAATGGAGATTGAATGGAGATTGAATGATTGAATGGAGATTGAATGGAGATTGAATGATATTCTATGTATTTAATGCAAATCTATAAGGGTTTTTTTTTTTGGGTATGATTTAAAATTATCGTAATGTTGAAAAGGGGTTGACCACGCTGCCGTCGACCACCCACCACACCAAGTACACACCTTAGGTTGGTGTCTCTGTTATATCTTCACGTAGGCAACAAATCAGTTGAAAGCCTTGTCGAGGACCT
The DNA here is from genome assembly GCA_964033795.1 of Lymnaea stagnalis. Classification (NCBI taxonomy): domain Eukaryota; kingdom Metazoa; phylum Mollusca; class Gastropoda; family Lymnaeidae; genus Lymnaea; species Lymnaea stagnalis. The sequence goes on from CAXITT010000286.1 coordinate 171,680, forward strand.
CTGCGACGGCGTCCGTCTGGTGGCCCTAGTGGAAGCCCTCCAGTTCAAGAAGATTGGGAAGGTCTACGCCAAGCCCAACAGCCGGATCCAGATGCTGCACAACGTGTCGCTGGCGCTCAATGCCATCTCTGAGGATAACGTCAAGCTGGTCAACATAGGTGAGGGGGGGGGGGTTGAGGCCGGGTAGTGACGAGATGATGGGGGTGTTGGCCGACAAAGGTGAGGGGGGGTGAGGCCGGGTAGTGAAGAGATGATGTGGGTGTTGGCCAACATAGGTGAGGGGGGTGAGGCAGGGTAGTGAAGAAATGATGTGGTTGTTGGCCAACAAAGGTGAGGGGGGTGAGGCAGGGTAGTGACGAGATGATGTGGGTGTTGGCCAACGTAGGTGGGGGGGGTGAGGCAGGGCAGTGAAGAGATGATGTGGGGGGGGGTTGGGGGGTTGGTTAACGACAACATAGTTCACGAGATAAGTATTACTGTGCATAAATATAAAATAATGAATTAAGGCATGGCATGAGTCTAGTCTCACCCTCCACATGTACCCCTGGTGCACATTTCCCGCATATATCCCTTACCATTTGTGTACCCTGTGCCCCTGTACACCCTACGCTTATGAAACATTCCCCTCTGTACACCATTTCTCTGTGTACCCACTTCACACTTGTACAACCTTCCCACGAGACTTTTCCCCCTTTGCACAATTCCCATGTACCTCTTCCCCATGTACCCTTCCTCCCCATGCACACTTTCCCATATGAACTCTTTCCCCTATGCACCCTTTCCCCTATGTACCCTTTCCCCTATGTACCCTTTGCCCTATGCACCCTTTCACTATGTACCCTTTGCCCCATGTACCGTTTGCCCTATGTACCCTTTGCACTATGTACCCTTTCCCCTATGTACCCTTTCCCCTATGTACCCTTTGCCCTATGTACCTTTTGCCCTATATACCTTTTCCCCTATGTCCCCTTTCCCCTATGTACCCTTTGCCCTATATACCTTTTCCCCTATGTCCCCTTTCCCCTATGTACCCTTTGCCCTATGTACCCTTTTCCCTATGTACCCTTTGCCCTATGTACCCTTTGCCCTATGTACCCTTTCCCCTGTGTATTCTTTCCCCTGTGTACTCTTTCCCTTATGTACCCTTTGCCCTATGTACTCTTTTCCCTGTGTACTCTTTCTCCTGTGTACCCTTTCCCCTATGTACCCTTTGCCCTATGTACTCTTTCCCCTATGTAATCTTTCCCCTATGTACTCTTTCCCCTATGTAATCTTTCCCCTGTGTACCTTTTCCCCTGTGTACCCTTTGCCCTATGTACTCTTTCCCTTATGTACCCTTTCCCCTGTGTACTCTCCCCTGTGTACCCTTTCCCCTATGTACCATTTCCCCTTTGTACCCTTTCCCCCTTGTACTCCCTTTCCCCCTTGTACTCCCTTTCCCCCTTGTACTCCCTTTCCCCCTTGTACTCCCTTTCCCCCTTGTACTCCCTTTCCCCCTTGTACTCCCTTTCCCCCTTGTACTCCCTTTCACCAAGTACGCACGCTCAGTCACCAAGAATCAAAATTCCAATTCTCATGTCGTCATCAGGCTGTCCAATGTCTAGGAGCGTATTAAATAAGGCAGTTGACCCAGTAGTCTCTCACGTTATTGTTTTGTTGTTGTTTTTTTTTTTTGCGCCGTTCTAAAGTGCACAGTCATTGTACTTCTCCTTTCGAGTTCACAGCAAATATTTACATCATTCGTGACAAATATGCACAGACTGCTCGATATCGTAGCTCAGCACTTATAGCCAGCCCAACAAGGCTCGCTTAAATTTGTTTTAAAAATCATTTATTGATCTCGGGTAATGGCTGATTGAAGGCATGAATATGGACACAACAATATTTCAGTGAGGCTGTTTTATCCAAACCGAGTGGTTTATTGATTACTTGGATATCGACAAAAGCTTTACACTCAAAGGACTAACCCTTTTCGTTGTCCACCTGGCATCCGCTAGCGCAGCGGTTCTTATCCTGTTTAAAGCGCCTAAGTCCTTTCGATTAAATACAGATAACTCGTCTTCATCTCATTTCAAAACATATTTTTGCGCTTCCCTCAAGATAAAAATCCAAATAAACCTGAATTTATGGGTCTTCCCGCGCGTCCTGGCACCTAACGATTTTAGAGCCCCTGGGCCACAGGATCAGTTAGCATCAATTTGCGCTTGTATTTTACGAAGGAATAATGTTCAATTATTTGTAAACTAAAAATGAAGTTGAAGAATTTGAGACTCCTCCAAAATTGTTTTCCGCACCCTATAATAATATTCTAACTAACATTGCTATTGTTCTAGGTAAAAGATAGGCAAATAGTTCTCATACCACTAACTAACATTGCTATTGTTCTAGGTAAAAGATAGGCAAATAGTTCTCATAGCCTTAAATAATCATCAAGGATTTTTTTTAATAGACTCCAGAAAACCACTTGGCTCTTTAAGGTCTAACTTAAAATTTCATTTCTACTTGTTTATCCATCCCATTGAATGAGACCGCCTCTATATTTTACCCCAAAGAACACATCCAATTAACCAGCAGTCACTCCCCATGACCCAGGTACCGATGACATTGTTGGCGGGAACCTGAAGCTGATCCTGGGGCTCATCTGGCACCTCATCATCCGCTACCAGATCAGCTCCAACAAGACCAAGGCCCCGCCCAAGAAGCTCATGCTGTCCTGGTTCCAGAACGCGCTGCCCGCCCTCACCATCACCAACTTCACCTCCAACTGGCGGGACGGCATCGCACTGCAGTGAGCCCAATCGTTCAATCTAGTTATTGGGGAACAAGAAACTTATAGAATTATGACAAAAGCAAATATATTTTCGACCATTTGGTTTTTAATCTGCATCATCATTTAATGACACTATCAAACAAAAGTTGTTCCTTTTAATATGCTAAAAAACCTCGTCAAAAAACGACTCATTTAAATATGTAACATTTTACAACCGTGGAGATTTATGTTATATGTTTCCCCATGAACCACATTGATAATTGTTGAATTGTGACGGGCCCAAGCAGTGGATTAAAAACAGAAAAACACTTCTATCTTAATATTTCAATCAACTGTTGTATTCATATTTTAAGCTCCCTTTATCTTCATATGTTGATCACCTTTCATCTTCAGTGCCTTACTGGAATACCTCAAACCTGGGTTGTCTCCCAAATGGGCGGAGCTATCGTCTAAAGACAGGTAATCACTGTTATAATCCATACTTTTGTCACAAAAAGGTTTACATATATATAGATAGTACCTGTTAAAAAACATGGCAATATTATTATAAGTATGCATATATCTTATATTTTGTCATCAGCAAAGAGTCTGTGTGCCAAGTCTCAGCTCGATAGGTTGACGGGTAGTGGGTCGATCAACCGTCCGAAGATTTTGCCCTAAGCACACAAAACCAAAGTTATATAAATGATTTGAAAAAAAACAACAAAAAAAACGAAGATCTTTTATTTGATTAAGTGCAAATAACTTTCCCCAGTGTCCAAAATTGTCGCAATGCAATGCAGCTGGCCAAAGATCACTTGAACGTGCCAAGAGTCATCTCCCCTGAAGATTTCGCCAGCAGTGACCTTGACGAGTTGTCCGCCATGACCTACCTGTCCTACTTCATTCGGAAAAACTCCCCTGGCTACTACAACACACTCAACTGGGTGTGCAAGCAGCTCAAGACGACCAACATCAGCAACCTCTCAGTAAGACCACCTCAGTAGTCCATATCGCAACAGTAAAATAACTTAAGTATCCATACAGTAAGCAAAACGGTATCCGCACAGTAAGATTACTTTAGAACCACACAATAAGCTTACTTTAATATCCGCACGTCAGCTTACTTTAATATCCGCACAGTTAGCTTACTTTAGTACCACGAGGTAAGCTTACTTTAATACCCACACAGTGAGCTCCTTTGAGTACCCACACATCAAGCTTACTTCAGAACCCACCCATGCATTATTATTTTTGAACGGATAGATGATCTAGTTATTGCAGAGGCTGATCTAAAAAGAATAGATTTATGGTTACAATAAAATTGATGAACAGTTGCACCCTCCATATGGTGTCAGTTTAGAAATGTATGTCCTGTTAATCTTCTATATCCCCATATTCACATATGAAACAATAATTCATTACATAGTTTAAGACAGCGCCCAAAAATGTTACATATGTTTAAAAATTGATTGGGGGGGGGGGGTAGTGCGGTAAGTGCACTCCAGATTTTAATTGAATGCCCAAACAAAGTTCTAGACTCCCTATCCCCACAAACTCATCTTTTGAAATAACTAGCTCAGAAACTTGTACCCAAGCTGGGAAAATTCAAAAAGTGAATAAACAAATCCTGTAAACCATCCGGAAAGACTTCTCTTCGAAAGAATTGCTACAGATAAAGCGACGCAATGGTGTCCGTAGCAGTTCGTGTTGTTTCAACTCTATGAACACTGAATCAAAGCGAATTGTGGTAAAGTAGCTACAATGTAGTGATTGATCACAATACTTCTCTCGTTACGTATGTGTAGCTTCAACGATGTGTTCAACAGACACGCCAACATAAAATCCCCAGAAGTTCACACTAATCTATGATTCTTCTAAAGCGGGTTACTCATGATTTTTTAAAATTTATTTTATGTTTTAGCAAGTAACTTAAGTAGCTGGGAGGTCACAAGTAACTTAAGTAGCTGGGAGGTCACAAGTAACTTAAGTAGCTGGGAGGTCACAAGTAACTTAAGTAGCTGGGAGGTCACGCGTCGCCACAGCCATTTTTAATTTTTTTTTTTTTTTTTTTTTTTTTTGGCGGTTTTTTTTTAGTTTTTTATTTTAAAAAAAATTGTTGTTAAAACTCGGACACTTTTTTATGTGTGTTTTTTTTTTTATTTTTTTTTTTTTTTTTTTTTTTTTTTGGCGGATTATTTTAAGTTTATAATTTTAAAAAAAATTGTGCTTAAAACTCGGACACTTTTTTCAGACAGATTGGAACGATGGCTACTTCCTGTGTGGACTCGTTCATTCTATGGGCGGAGAGGTGCCAGATTGGCCTAACATAAATAGAAATGATCACCTGGCCAACTGTCAGCTGGGTAAGTGTTAATATATATAGGCAATATTTAAGGCAGCGACTATTGGTACCCGGGTACTAGAAGTGAGAGGTTGGGATTAAAAAAACTATTTTAAATATAATTTGTTGGGTTTGTAAGACAAAATGAGGTATCAAATGAAAGATGATTGAGTGGACGATATGTTTGTAAACTTACTTCTTCAGTTTAACTAAAATAAACTACCACAAATGGCATCCGAATAGCTTGAGTCTAATGGTACCCGGGTGCGAATGGCGGCGCTGCGTGTCTGGGTCCATTTTGACTCAATGCTATTCGGATGTCATTTGTGGTAGTTTATTTTAGTTAAACTGAAGAATTAAGTTTACAAACATATCGTCCTCTCAATTATCTTTCACATGGGGGTAAAAAAAGTTATTTATTGTATTCTTTGAAGCTATATCACTCATATCTTTTACTAAGGTTGTATGTAGACAGATTATACATTGATCATAATTGGGTCATAAAGAGATCACACTTGTGCCATGGGTGATACACAGGTAGAGTTAGGTCGTGATAGGCAATGCACGTTTCGTGTTTTATTCGTGTTGTTGACGGGACCTATTTGTCTATACACTTAAAACATACCTTTTTAAAAAACATTCAAGGGATCGACTGTGCCAAAAAACTCGGGGTGGAACCCTTGCTGTCAGCGTCCGAGTTGACCGATCCTCATGTCGACCACCTTTCTGTCATGGCGTACATTAGCAAGTTCCAGAAAATCACTCCGAGGAAAGACAAGTCGGAGAAAGTGGAGCTGGAGTGCCACCTGCATGAAGTGATTGTTGGACATCAGGTCTGTGTACACATGGGGTTACTGGACATTAAGTAGGGGTGTGGATGTGTACATATGTGATTAAAGGAGATTGGTTTAGGGTGTGTTCGTGTACATATGTGATTACTGGGCATTAGATAAGGGTGTGGATGTAGACATATATAATTAAAGGAGATTAGTTAAGGGTGTGTTCATGTACACATATGATTACTGGACATTAGGTACTGGTGTGTCCGTGTACACATGTAATTATTGGATTTTAGGTATGGGTGTGTCCGTGTACACATATGATTATTAGATTTTAGGTACTGGTGTGTCCGTGTACACATATGATTATTGGATTTTAGGTACTGGTGTGTCTGTGTACACATATGATTATTGGATTTTAGGTACTGGTGTGTCCGTGTGCACATATAATTATTGGATTTTAGGTACTGGTGTGTCTGTGTACACATATGATTATTGGATTTTAGGTACTGGTGTGTCCGTGTACACATATGATTATTGGATTTTAGGTACGGGTGTGTCCTTGTACAGTTGTGATTATCACACATCAGGAATGGGTTTGGCTGTGTACAGCTGTGATTATCGGGCAAAATTTTCATGTCGTACAGGATAAATTGTTAGTTTAAAAAAAAAAACACTATTTACTGAGCTTTGATTGTATTAGACATTAGCACACACAATTTTTTTTTAAATTTCTGGACAGGCAAGTTTTATAATTAAACCAGCTGATGTTGATGTGGACGAGTCCAAAGTCAAAGTGTGGGTGTCAGGCCCTACAGACTCCCCTACGTGCAAAGTGAGCTGGTCCAACAAAGTCGCCACGTGTACTTTTCAACCAAACGAGCGAGGACTTCACAAGGTGGGTTGTCCCCGGCTGTTTGAATGGACAGTCCTTAGCCTGACTGTTTTTAAGCTAACTGCTGTGCATTAAATCATACCATAACATCACCCTGTTTTATTTCTTGTATCATGCTTAAGACAATCCGAAATAATACACGAAATTTTTTATTTTTTTTTTAATTTTTTTTTTTTTAAATAAAAACTGTCATTTATAATGTGTCATACGGGCCTAATTATATCAAGGCACAAAAAAATGTCGTCTTAACATTCTATTAAATTCCCTACTTCATATTTTCAGCAGTTTTGTAGATGAAGTATAAAAATCTTATTTTATATATGTCCCGATCGTAACGGGAAACGCCTTGAACACTGTCAGTGAAAGTCAAGTAGAAGATTCCTAACCGACGTAATGGCCAATGTGCCTAAGACGGCTTCTCTGATTGGTTCGCGATTGTTTTATCTGATGTCTTTGCAAGACGTAAATGTTTCCGGATAGGTGTCGAGATATGACCCCACTGCCGTGCGTGTAAACCACGACCAATGTAAAGAAAGACATTGTTGTTGTTTTTTTTTGGGGGGTGGGGTTTGCTTCACCCGTTTCAAAGATGAAGTTACTGGACATTTGTATCAAAGAAGAACGTTAGATGAATTTCGTTAGAGTAGAGATTTGTTCCAGCGGAATTTTTTTCAGAAAAAAATAATTGTGATTTTTTTTTTTTTTTTTACATTTCTCTTTTTAACCATTTTAACATTTGTATCAAAGAAGAACGTTAGATGAATTTCGTTAGAGTAGAAATTTGTTCCAGCGGAATTTTTTTCAGAAAAAAATAATTGTGATTTTTTTTTTTTTTTTACAATTCTCATATTAACCATTTTAAAAAGTAATAAATAATTCTCATTTGAACTAATTTAATTTTGAGCAAAATTTTGCTTGAACAAAGGCCCCATCCAAAAGATTCCTTTTGAAGAAAAATCTGTTGAACCATTTTCCTTCAACCAAATTTCTTTCGCACAAATTTCCCGATGCGGGTTTCGAGAAATGTCTTAACTGCACTACATGTTAAACTCTACAAATGTAAAGAAAGACACATTCCCCCCCCCCCTCCTTTTACAAAGATTTATGCCCAATATGACGGTGTTGACATCAGAGCCTGTCCCATTACATTTTCCACCCAACACGATTTAACCAAGGTCAGGGTCGCCGGACAACCGAACCCCTGCCTTGTGGGAAAACCCTACAAAATTCAGGTAAGCTGATAACCTACAGTAATTTTTTTTCTTTAATTTTTAAACTTTAAAAATGTAAAACTTTGTTTCTTTTATTTAAGTTTATTTATGTCTATAGATTTATGACGAACCTGTTGAATTATTTACAATAATGTTGCTTCAAAAGTAAAATGAATTAAGATTTTGTGAATGTACATTCCCAGGTTTTTTGCCCTTCTGAGCTGCATGATAGCATAGAAATAAGACTGACCAGTCCCAACGGGGAACTGACCAGCTTGAATAAGGAATCGACCCCGGAAGGCCTTGAAAGTTCATTTAGACCTTCAGCAGTCGGTAAATTTAATGAATAACATTCTTAGTTTTTTGCTGAATCATATTAAGTTAGCTTCAGTCGATTTCAACTAGCTTCTGTCGGCGTCTCTTAGCTTCATTTAGCCTCCGTCCCACCATTAAAACAAACCATTTCAGTGTGGTTAATTTATTATTTAATCTTGTCCAGGAAAATGGAGCTTCCAGACGATGGTTGGAAATCAAGAGGCCAATGTGACAAGCATGTCGGCATTCGACCCAATGAAGGCCTGGCTCACAGGTCCAGAACACGGCATCGTTGGGGAGGAAGTGTCTTTCAATGGTAAACTTCTGGGTGATCTGGGCTTTAAATAAAAATAATTTAAAAAATCAAGATCTCCCTTTGAGCAAAGCTACTGGTTTTTTTTAAGCACTAGAAAATAATTCTCTTATGAGGTTTTATGTTTCATAAAGCTTATATCTTTTTCCAAACATGTTAAAACTGAATGATATTTTTTTTTTAATCCTGCATGTCCTTGACAAACTTGATGACATCTGCACCTTAAACAATTTTTTTTTTTTAAATGCATATACAACTTGACATTCGAGTAGGCAAAAAGTTATATTAAAAATATATCTCATACTTACAGAGATTCACTACACTATTTTGATCTGATTTTTTAAACCAGTGTGTTGTTCACCTTTCAGTCTCATGAAACCAAAAAACCAAAATTGTTTTTCTCTTTGTTAAAAGCAGGAGTAATCTTTGCTTTAAATATGTTCGCGAGATGAATGTTTTGTCCTGAAAACCATATCGAAAATGTATTGTTACTATGTCACTAATAAAGAGCACGTTTCCTTTTACAGTAAACATTCGCGACTGCATTACTATGTCACAAATACAGAAACACGTTTTCTTTCACAGTAAACATTCGGGACTGCGGCAGCACAGACCTGGAAACGGAGGTTGAGTTTAGCGGAGGGCGGAAGATGGATGACGTCAGACTGTCCGGCGGCACAGCGGAAATTCGGCAGATAGTTTTCAAACCAAAGTCTTCGGGGATATACAGGGTCAAGGCTTTCCTTCGAGGGGAGACAGTTAATGGTAGGGTCATCTCCCATGTTATGTCATAAAGTTAAATGGTAGAGTCATCTCCCATGCTATCGCATAGTGTTTTTTCTGGTATAAATAAGAGTGATGATGGGGCAGTTGAGACCACCTTAGAGGATGGTGGGACAGTTGAGACCACCTTAGAGGAGTGGTGCGACAGATGAGACCACCTTAGAGTGATGATGGTACAGATGAGACCACCTAAGAGGGATGGTGGGACAGATGAGACCACCTTAGAAGCTTGGAGGGGCAGATGGGACCACCTTAGAGGGATTATGGGACAGTTGAGACCACCTTAGAGGGATGGTGGAACAGATGAGACCACCTAAGAGGGATGGTGGGACAGATGAGACCACCTTAGAGGGATGGTGGGACAGATGAGACCACCTTAGAGGGATGATTGGACAGTACTTCTGCTAATTTTAAAATATAAACATCTAGAGCAGTGGTTCTCAACCTTCCTAATGCTGTGGCGACTCCCAACCGTAATATTTTTTCATTGCTTCTTCAAAAATATATGTTTTCCTATGGTCCTAGGTTGACCCCTGTGTAAGGGTCGTTTTGGGGGTCGCGACCCACTGGTTGAGAACTGCTGATCTATAGAAACGTTTTGTCCCAGTCAATACAACCAAATGACAGTTTTAGCTAAATTAACCGGAAATACTTCACCCATCACCACACCAACAGTTTCATCAACGACTGAGTGCAAAAGTGGTAAAGTGGTCGAAAAAATAAAAATTGCTACGGAAGAAGGACACCGGTCAAGAGACTCCGAGCTGATCTAAAGCCTGTTTAATGACTTACATTTTTTCGAACAGGTCCATTAAATGATAAGTGCGTTAAAGCAGTACATGAGGTTGCCAAACTAAATCTGTTTTCTATCTGTTTTCTATCTGTTTTCTATCTGTTTTCTATCTGTTTTCTATTTGTTTCTATCTGTTTTCGATCTGTTTTCTATCTGTTTTCTATCTGTTTTCTATCTGTTTTCTGAAGACGGTTGAAGGTCCCAGATGTTTTTTTAAGGTGTGTGTGAGTTTTTACTCTCTACCCTCCTTCTGGTTGGGTCCAAGAAACTCATACTCTGTTTTTCAGGCTCCCCTAAAACTGTAGATGTGGTGGACCCTGGTCAGATCGTAGTGTCCGGTGAAGGCCTGTCACGTGGGCTGAAAGGATCCGAGGCTCATTTTGTTGTGAACAAGCAGGGGCTGGCAGGGGACATCACCGCTGTCATAGAAGGTGAGCACGCTCTAAGTTTGTCTCTTTCAACTAATTTTTTTTACCACACATTTTGCGATAGTCGTTTGATTCTAAAAAATACGAGGAAAACTTATTAGTTTGAACATTACTTGAAATACGTAGGCACCTGTATCTAATGTGCAATGTAGTTTAAACCAAACTTCAATAATGATAATTATTCCCGAGTGGATCAGCATTCCGGGTGGATAGGACTCGTTAACATGTTATGAAAACTCACCTAAGAGAGGGAAAATATCTGAAATTTAAACATGGAGAGGGAGTCCCATAGGCGGTATGACATTGACACAATGAACATTTAGAATACTCCTGAGACATGGAACGAATAAGAGCTCAGTCGGAGAAAGAAGTGCGCACACACACACACCAAACCCACTGCTCTTCGTCTACCGCATCCTGGTCTGTTTCCGGTCGTCTTGACACTGTCTTGCCATCGGATCGAACAGGCAAGGGCGAGAGAGTGAGGCTGACGAGTTGAGCAGCTCTCCCTCACTTTAAACAAAACACAGCCCAAGCCAAGGCTACTGCTCAAGTCGAAACGTTGGTCATCTTCGCATGCGCAGGACTGACAATAATAATACATTTTGTGAGACTAAATCGTTTTATTTACCCCGTTATTGTCAGGACAGGATCACATGCTATTGTCTGTCAACTGCACGGATCTTTTCGACCTTGAAAAAGAAACTTTGCTTTTCCGTAGTGTTTGATCAGTAGCACCATGGGCGCCCGCAGAAAACTTTCTAGGGGGGGGGGCGAAAAAAATCGATTAACTTTCCAGGGGGAGGGGGCAAAAATTTTTTAGTAATGTTTTAATGTAGTTTTAATTTACTGTAGCTTATTTGAATGGTGAACGAACGGACAGGATATCAGCTCAGTTACTTTCTCTTTATTTTCTCTTTACTTTAATACATTTTTTGTCTATTTTTGTCTAAAATTTTGTTATCCAATCAATCCAGGGGGGGTAAGTGCCCCCTTCCCCCCCCCCCGTGCGGGCGCCCATGAGTAGCACCAATATTTGCTCCCAGCTCTATACTCATTTATTTTTTTAAAAAAACTGTATTTAAAACATGTACTTACTGTTTGATTTAACCCTTGTATAAACATGTACTTACTGTTTGATTTAACCCTTGTATAAACATGTACTTACTGTTTGATTTAACCCTTGTATAAACATGTACTTACTGTTTGATTTAACCCTTGTATAAACATATACTTACTGTTTGATTTAACCCTTGTATAAACATGTACTTACTGTTTGATTTAACCCTTGTATAAACATGTACTTACTGTTTGATTTAACCCTTGTATAAACATGTACTTACTGTTTGATTTAACCCTTGTATAAACATGTACTTACTGTTTGATTTAACCCTTGTATAAACATGTACTTACTGTTTGATTTAACCCTTGTATAAACATATACTTACTGTTTGATTTAACCCTTGTATAAACATGTACTTACTGTTTGATTTAACCCTTGTATAAACATGTACTTACTGTTTGATTTAACCCTTGTATAAACATGTACTTACTGTTTGATTTAACCCTTGTATAAACATGTACTTACTGTTTGATTTAACCCTTGTATAAACATGTACTTACTGTTTGATTTAACCCTTGTATAAACATGTACTTACTGTTTGATTTAACCCTTGTATAAACATGTACTTACTGTTTGATTTAACCCTTGTATAAACATATACTTACTGTTTGATTTAACCCTTGTATAAACATGTACTTACTGTTTGATTTAACCCTTGTATAAACATGTACTTACTGTTTGATTTAACCCTTGTATAAACATGTACTTACTGTTTGATTTAACCCTTGTATAAACATGTACTTACTGTTTGATCTAACCCTCGTTTTAACGTGCACTTACCGTTTGATCGAACCCATTACATTAACGTGTACTCACTGTTTGCACCCTCTGACCCCGACTCGTCCCCCCAGCGTCTGGCCAGAACGTGCCTGTCGCCAAAGAATTACGGGGCATCAACGAGTACGAGTTTCGCTACGTGCCCCTCGCCGTGGGCTCGTACAAGATCGACATCACCTGGGATGGCAAGCCTGTAGCTGGTAGGTTGTTCACTCTGACTATTGGCCGTGATTTGACCTTAATTATGCAATAATATCATAATCATTCACATTTTCTGGTAAATTAATTTTTGGGCTCTGGACCTTTTTTTAGCTGCTCTTAACCGCTTCCTGCTGTGTAGGCGTATAGGGCGATACATTTTACTTACTGTAGTATTTATAGCACACAATTTGATCATTTTTTTTTTTAACTTAACATTTTTGATTTTTACCGGTACATTATTTTGATAACTGTACCATAACTTAATTAAAATATCTATAACTATATCTTAGCCCAGCATCAAGAGACTGTTTACAAATAGATCTTATTGGGAACCATCCATAAATATTATATATTATCTATAACTTGCCACGATATAATGTATTACATCCTACCTATATATTTCCATGAAATAAAGAGTATACCCTATCTATATCTTGGCATGAAATAATGATTAAATGATATCTTTATATCTTGCCATGACATAAATATTATATCATATCCTAATCTTGGAATGAAATAAAGATTATATCTAATCTATATCTTGCCGTGACATAAAGAGTATATCCTATCTATATATTGACATGACATGAAGATTATAACCTATCCATATCTTGCCATGACTTAACAATTAGTGTGTACATCTATCTCTTCTTGTGACATGATTGTGACATGGTCTTGAAACTCCGTCCTCAATCATCTTGATACGAACAATAGGGCTCTTTCTTTTGTTCCGTGTTAGGGTCTCCCTACACAGCCAGCATCACGGACAAGTCCCGGGTCATCTTGCTGGACAACGTGAATGCTCTCAAGGATGATTCTGACCACATCGTCTTGAGCTATGATAAAGAAATGGACTTCCATTTAGACGTCAGCAGGGCGGGACCAGGTAGGAATTGCTTTTAACAAATTAAAGTAGTCAACAGTGTCGCCCCGCAATAATTTAAGTATTTATATTTATTTTGTTTTAAAAGTTCTTGAAAAGCTGAGACCTATTGACTGTCACTTACATACATTGATGGTGAAATGTTACATATGTACGTTAATAGTGGACTGTCACTTACATACATTGATGGTGAAATGTTACATATGTACGTTAATAGTGGACTGTCACTTACATACATTGATGGTGAAATGTTACATATGTACGTTAATAGTGGACTGTCACTTACATACATTGATGGTGAAATGTTACATATGTACGTTAATAGTGGACTGTCACTTACATACATTGATGGTGAAATGTTACATATGTACGTTAATAGTGGACTGTCACTTACATACATTGATGGTGAAATGTTACATACGTACGTTAATAGTGGACTGTCACTTACATACATTGATGGTGAAATGTTACATATGTACGTTAATAGTGGACTGTCACTTACATACATTGATGGTGAAATGTTACATATGTACGTTAATAGTGGACTGTCACTTACATACATTGATGGTGAAATGTTACATATGAATGTTAATAGTGGACTGTCACTTACATACATTGATGGTGAAATGTTACATATGTATGTTAATAGTAGACTGTCACTTACATACATTGATGGTGAAATGTTACATATGTACGTTAATAGTAGACTGTCGCATATCTACATTAATAGTGGACTGTCCTATATCTCCATTAATAGTGGACTGTCACAGTCTACATTAAAAGTGGACTGTCACAATCTACATTAATGGTGGACTGTCACATATCTAGAATTAATAGTGGACTGTCATATATCTACATTTGTAGTGGACTGTCGCAATCTACATTAATATTGGACTTTCACATATCTACATTTGTAGTGGACTGTCAATATCTACATTACTAGGGGACTGTCACATATCTGCCTCCTTAGTACGACTAGACGCAAAGTTAATCTTGTACCGTTGTCCAATCTAACCCACCAAATTAGGTAAGTTGACAGCTGAAGTGCTCGGACCAGATGGTAAGCTGCCCGTTGACGTCACACAGTCCTCTGACAAGGTCAAGGTTTCCTTCAAGGCTAAACATGAAGGTCAGTTTCATTATTTCTCTACCGTTACCTTCCTTTCACTTGACTGGGATAGTGTCTGTATGTCTGCACGTTAGGTCTGTCTGTATATCTGTATGTCTCTATTTCTGTATACCTATGTGTCTGTATGTCTATATATTTATATGTCTGTAGGGAGAGTTTCGAGAATCTAAAAATGAATCTAGTGTATGGAAATGTAACACAGCTCTTGTCGACCTAAATGATTTAAAAGAATCGATGAACACATATCAATCAGAATGGTGGTTTTATGGCCTCCTGATTCCCCACGCTGATAATGTTATGGTATGAAGGGGACTAGGTGGTTCCAGGAAATAATGTTAAAATCATGTAATATCACAGTAATCCAGAGTATTTATGTTACAAATGATGGTAATTTATTTTGCAGCTTTTTTATGTATATTAACTAAACATTTTCCATGCACAAATTCAAATTGAATCATTTCGAGTGTTAAGTCGTGCTGTAATTCTTGACATCGTCCAGGTGATCACTACATTCACCTGTACTGGTCAGACGTGCCTCTAGACTTCAGTCCGCTACTGGCCTACTGTCCAGGCCCGCCGCAGCCAGAGGATGCCTCCAAGGTCAGCATTTTGGGCAAAGGTGCAGAATCAGCCCGAGCCACAGTTCCAGCCTTTTTCGTCATTGACGGCAGGAAAGCTGGACCCGGTGAGGCATTTCACTTCAGCATATCATCTCAAACATTTAGTTGTAACTTTCAAGGGGTTTCCCTGTGATCCCGTTTGCAAAGTAGCCTCGAAAAGGAATGACACTCAAGTCGTTAGATGTCAGCACTGATGACAGGCAATTTTCCAATTTGGGATAGTAAATGGATGAGTGCGTGGTGGAAATAGAAAAAACTTCCGGCAGTAGCATTAATGGCGACCACTTACGTTTTTTTTAAAAACTACTTTCTATTTCTTGTTATTATTTTTTTTTTAAATTTGTCCTGTCGGATGAGGGAGGCTCTTAGCCGAAACCTTCTTCTTTTATTGTCCTGTCTGATGAGGGAGGCTCTTAGCCGAAACCTTCTTCTTTTATTGTCATGTCTGATGAGGGAGGCTCTTAGCCGAAACCTTCTTCTTTTATTGTCCTGTCTGATGAGGGAGGCTCTTAGCCTAATCCTTCTTCTTTTATTGTCCTGTCTGATGAGGGAGGCTCTTAGCCGAATCCTTCTTCTTTTATTGTCCTGTCTGATGAGGGAGGCTCTTAGCCGAAACCTTCTTCTTTTATTGTCCTGTCTGATGAGGGAGGCTCTTAGCCGAAACCTTCTTCTTTTATTGTCCTGTCTGATGAGGGAGGCTCTTAGCCGAAACCTTCTTCTTTTATTGTCCTGTCTGATGAGGGAGGCTCTTAGCCGAAACCTTCTTCTTTTATTGTCCTGTCTGATGAGGGAGGCTCTTAGCCGAAACCTTCTTCTTTTATTGTCCTGTCTGA
Organism: Lymnaea stagnalis; assembly: GCA_964033795.1. Classification (NCBI taxonomy): domain Eukaryota; kingdom Metazoa; phylum Mollusca; class Gastropoda; family Lymnaeidae; genus Lymnaea; species Lymnaea stagnalis. The sequence goes on from CAXITT010000286.1 coordinate 187,856, forward strand.
TGAGGGAGGCTCTTAGCCGAAACCTTCTTCTTTTATTGTCCTGTCTGATGAGGGAGGCTCTTAGCCGAAATCTTCTTCTTTTATTGTCCTGTCTGATGAGGGAGGCTCTTAGCCGAAACCTTCTTCTTTTATTGTCCTGTCTGATGAGGGAGGCTCTTAGCCGAAACCTTCTTCTTTTATTGTCCTGTCTGATGAGGGAGGCTCTTAGCCGAAACCTTCTTCTTTTATTGTCCTGTCTGATGAGGGAGGCTCTTAGCCGAAACCTTCTTCTTTTATTGTCCTGTCTGATGAGGGAGGCTCTTAGCCGAAACCTTCTTCTTTTATTGTCCTGTCTGATGAGGGAGGCTCTTAGCCGAAACCTTCTTCTTTTATTGTCCTGTCTGATGAGGGAGGCTCTTGGCCGAAACCTTCTTCTTTTATTGTCCTGTCTGATGAGGGAGGCTCTTGGCCGAAACCTTCTTCTTTTATTGTCCTGTCTGATGAGGGAGGCTCTTAGCCGAAACCTTCTTCTTTTATTGTCCTGTCTGATGAGGGAGGCTCTTAGCCGAAACCTTCTTCTTTTATTGTCCTGTCTGATGAGGGAGGCTCTT
>CAXITT010000286.1:194670-262874 GCA_964033795.1 Lymnaea stagnalis
TATATATATATATATATTATATATATATATATGCATCCACATGAATGTATTCTCTGTAAAAAATGTGCATGTTCAACTAGCCTGACGCATTTGTGGGACAGCATGTGGGGGACTACTTGTGAGCTCTGTCAAGCTTGTATTTAATCAATGCAGCATGAAAATTATGATTTTGAGATATATCATTATTACGGACCTTAGAGTTACTATAGTAAATATACATTTTAGCATTTTTTTTATGTATTTAAAAAAAAAAGTTAATCCAGTATACAATAAAATGATTTTTTTTTTTCAAATTTCTGATGTAATATAATTATTTAAACTGCTTGACATGCCCTGACAGATTAATGGCTGTATGTTTTTTTGTGTGTTGTATTTATAATTTAGATTTATGACTGTTTTTTTTTTAGTGGTATTTATAGTTCATGTCTTGTGTATAATTGTGAATATTTTTAATTTGTCACATTCCCATATGTATATTTGTGAAGGGTGTGTATATTTTCATTGCTGTATGAAACTGTAAAATATCAGTATTAAAATTCCTTTAGCGGATTCTTCTAGATTCATCTTAACATTTGTCCGACAAAAAATAATAAGTAAATTAAGGCCTTTAAATTTAAGCAGCAACACTTCTAAAGCGTTCCAGGTGTTAATTATAAGCGCCCTTTTTGATCCATAGGCACCCATATAAATCTTTTTTGTAACCCATTCTAAACAAAAGTTAAGAATTACATTTAACAAAAAGCAAAAAATATTTGTTTACAAGTCTTGGAAGATGGAAAAAAAAAAAGGGGGGGGGGGGAGGTAATGAGTTTAAATAAATGAGAAGTAAACATATAACACTAATCCTTATTAGAGCACATACAATAACAACATCAGAGAGTATTTGGGTGGGTACAGGACATTAAGGGTTTTAGCACCAACTTCTAAACAGCAAACATGTGATCCACTTGGTTGACCAGTTGATCACGACTGAATTAAGGTAACAGTAAATCAGTGTTCTGGTGGAGATTACTCATTTAGTCACTTCCAATTTTACTTCATGAGTTCATGCCCCTGCATTTATAGAACGTAAAGGATTTCCTTGTGATTCATAATAAAGATATGTGGCTATGAATAAAGTATTTATTTGGTTTGTTTATTTTATTGTATGGATGGTTTCCATCTCGGTCCATCTTCCATCATTAAAAAAAAGAAATAAAATTCTTTCTTACACTTGTGTACTTAAGTATTCTGTCACAAATCTGAAACATCATGTTACTAATGTGTTTGGCCTTCATTACATTTGTCTCACTTGTTCACCCAGTCTGTCTCAGTTGAGAGGCAAACAATTTCAGGACAGGTGAAAAATCAAGTCACTGAATATATCATACTCATCTGGCATTCATGCTTTTCATTTGGTAAAAAAAAAAATTTAAAATCAGGCAGGCACCAAATTCAAAATAGAAAGAAGAAAAAAAAGAGTTAATTATGTTGTTTGCAAATAATACTGGTATTCACAATATATCCTGGTCAGTATAGATTCTACTTTAGAAACTGCCAAGGGATAATGTGTGCACTTCCTCATGGAGTTGAATACATTTTTGTAAAAAATCCTTATAAAAATATAATCATCAGCACTTTCACTATTTGTTTTTACCGGTACTTTCATTGGACATTCAAATAATTCTACTTTTAAACTCACTCACCCGCGTTCTTCATTTTGGGAAATTAAATATCAACAACAGTTTGCTCAATAGAAAGAATAGCATAAAATTAGTAAAATCCTGGGAGCTTTTTCTTCAAATAACTTCAAATAATATAAAAGCTGGTGTGTGTAAATGATTAGTGTGGTAAGTGGGCTGAATCTGAAGACCAAAAAAAAGGGGGTGGGGGACAGTGGCGTAGCTAGGGGAGGGAGGTCCAAATTCAAAAGTCCCCCCCACCCGGTCCCCTACTTGAGGGGGGCCCCCAAAGGAGCGCCCGTAAATTTTTTTTACATTAAATAATGTCTAAATTCAAAATGCAGCGGCCCCCAAAGAGGCCAAGCCCCCCGGGCCCCCAAATCCCTAGCTATCCCTAGCTACGCCATTGAAGGGGGAGGATTGGGGTGTGGGAGAGGTTTATGAACTTAGTTACGTGCCTAATTTTCAGCTGGTGACCTTAAATGTAAACAAACAACATACACACACACACACACATTTTAAAACACATCAAAAGGGGAAAGTGAAAAAAGCCTCAAATGTATTTTAATGCTTCAAAGAAACCATTGGAGATCAAATTATGAACGTAAGACATTTTTTTTCATCATGACCAGTAGTCTGACCAGGACAACCCCCCCCCCGGGACCTCAGTGTAACACAATAGTACAAACAGGATGACATGGAGAAAAAAAATATAATTGCTTCTAGTTACATACAACGCATTAATTGACCAGTCCGCATTAATTGACCAGTCCGCATTAATTGACCAGTCCGCATTAATTGACCAGTCCGCATTAATTGACCAGTCCGCATTAATTGACCAGTCCGCATTAATCGACCATTCTGGGCGGTGAATACAAATACAGGCCAAATATATAAAACTAAGATATTTTTTAAGTGGTACCATGCAAGCCATGTTAATAATATAGTTGGTTTGTAAAAAAAAAAAAAAAAAGGAACTGAGGAACGTCTGTTCATATCATTAAATGATGTAACTTCCAAAATGAATGCAAACCTCTTAACAATCAGATGGGGAAAATATTCAAGATAATCGACCATTCTGGGCGGTGAATACAAATACAGGCCAAATATATAAAACTAAGATATTTTTTAAGTGGTACCATGCAAGCCATGTTAATAATATAGTTGGTTTGTAAAAAAAAAAAAAAAAGGAACTGAGGAACGTCTGTTCATATCATTAAATGATGTAACTTCCAAAATGAATGCAAACCTCTTAACAATCAGATGGGGAAAATATTCAAGTGTTAGAATGATCACATGATTTAAAAGCCTCGAAGAATCTTGTTATTGAGGGAAACACTAGATCAGCAACTCTAAAATATATCTACTATATCAGGCCTGCACAACAAAAAAATGTAAAGTGGGCCGTAATACTTTATGAAAAAGTTGTGCGGCCCAAAAGAAAATAGGACAGGAGGAGGGGGGGAAGCTATTTAGAAAATAATTAGAATAAAGAATTTTACGTTACTTCGAGGGGCCGCAAAGTGGGTGCTGGCGGGCCACATGCGGTACGCGGGCCGTATGTTGTGCAGGCTTGTACTATATCATTGAAATTATTGTTTTCATTATAACAAACTGCATGCAAGCAAAGGTAAATGATTGAATAATGAAAAAATACAGGTTTGTAAAGATTGTGCATTAACATATCAACCAACATGTGAATATTGTGCATGACCTAGAAACGTACACTTGACGTGATAGAGGGCAGGGTGGCCATCTACAAGCCAGATGTTCAAACAGAATGGTTGACTGCAAGAAAGCTGAAGTTCTTTTGGAACACTATGTAGGTCTATAGTTAAAGAAATAACAACAACATCTTTCTCATTTAACATTTTTGTCATTTAACATCTTTGTCATTTAACATCTTTCTCATTAAACATCTTTGTCATTAAACATCTTTCTCATTTAACATCTTTGTCATTAAACATCTTTGTCATTCAAATCTTTCTCATTTAACATCTTTCTCATTTAACATCTTTGTCATTTAAAATCTTTCTCATTTAACATCTTTGTCATTTAACATCTTTGTCACTAAACATCTTTGTCATTAAACATCTTTGTCATTTAACATCTTTGTCATTTAACATCTTTGTCATTTAACATCTTTGTCATTTAACATCTTTGTCATTTAACATCTTTGTCCTTTAACATCTTTGTCCTTTAACATCTTTGTCATTTAACGCTTTTGTCATTTAACATCTTTGTCATTTAACATCTTTGTCATTTAACATCTTTGTCATTTAACATCTTTGTCATTTAACTATCTTTGTCATTTAACATCTTTGTCATTTCACATCTTTGTCATTTAACATCTTTCTCATTTAACATATTTGTCATTTATTATCTTTCTCATTAAACATCTTTCTTATTTAACATCTTTGTCATTTGTAATATTGTTCTATAATGTTTTGTTCTATGGTAACATGCTCCAATAACCAAGGGGCTAAGTATATGTACCCTCCTAAATATGACAAAAGCTCACGAGTCCTATCATGAAACAGCTTAATAAAACCAGGATCAAGCCACCAGGAGTCCAATCATAAAACAGCTTAACAGAAGCATTTAACCTAAGCCACCAGGAGTCCTCCTTCCAACGGCAACGTCACGCCGTTCACGTAGCCGGCCTTGTCGCTTAGCAACCAAATCACGGCGTTGACAACATCTTCGACCTCCGCAAAACGCCTCAAGGGGATCCTGTTGATGAGAGGCTGGGCCTTGGCCGGGTCGCTCCACGAGTACTTGCCCATGTCGGTCATGACGGCCGTGGGGTTGACGGCGTTGGTCCGGATGTTGTACCGGGCCAGCTCCAGGGCCATGACGGTGGTCAGGGAATCAACGGCCCCTTTGCTGGAGCAGTAGACGGCGTGCTCGCTCACCGCCTGGGTGGAGGCCGCGCTGGAGATGTTCACGATGGCGCCCCCCGTCTCGCGTGCTATCATGGACTTGGCCACCGCCTGGGACACGTTGAAGAGGGCCTTGATGTTGGTGTTGAAGACGAAATCGAAATCCTCCTCCTTCACGTCGACGAAGGGCGCGATCCTGGACACGCCGGCGCTGTTGACCAGCAGGTCGAAGTGGCCGAGGGATTCTATCGCTCGCCGCGCCGTCGTCCAGTCGCTGAGGTCCACCACGTGCGTCTCGATGGAAGGATGTTCAGCCCTCAGGGCCGCGAGGTCCGCCTCGGTTCTGCTCACCGCGACAGTTTGAGCGCCGCATTCGGCCAGTCTTATGGCTATGCCGCGACCGATGCCCTTCCCACCGCCTGTAACAAGAGCTCGTTTGCCGTCGAATTTAATTTCCATGGCACGGGGCCGTATGCACTGACAACTGACTGGTGTCAACTCAAATAGTAAGCCAGCGCAAGGGACAGATGAAAAAGTGAATAAATAATAACCACAGATATTTAGTCTAGTTTAGTAACGAATCCTCACAGCTAGTTGAATTTCGCTAAGTGTGCGTCTTAACGGTTGCTTAACTTTAATAAGATACCAAAGTCACTGGTTACAATCCCATCAGCTGTGGCCCTGCACGTCGGATGGCTGGTGCACTGGTGATGTGTACGTGTTGAAAAAGAAATGCACTGTCATTCACATATAAAACGGGACACTGACTTTCTCCCCCAGGTCAGAGATCGTACTACATAGTGACCTTACTGAACTCCGCTCGTAACGTGCTTTGTGATACCTTATAGTTAAACTAAATACAGCAATGTCAAACAAGCAAAATAAAGGATTCCAGTCGACCGTCCGTGTTGTTGTTACACACTCGCGCCCTCGCTGGCTGGCTCAGTGAACGAGGCGATGTGTGTGTGTGTGTCAGCTGGTCGTGAACTCGTGACCCCCGCACAGGCACACACACCACAATGCATGGGCGCCTGCAGGTAGGGGCAAGATGGGGCACTTGCCCCCCCCCCTGGATTGATTGGATACAAAAAAATTTTAGACAAAAATAGACAAAAATTTTATTAAAGTAAAGAGAAAATAAAGAGAAAGTAACTAAGCTGATGTCCTGTCCGTTCGTTCACCATACAAATACGCTACAGTAAATTAAAACTATATTAAAACATTACTAAAATTTTTTTGCCCCCCCCCTGGAAAGTTAATCGATTTTTTGCCCCCCCCCTGGAAAGTTTTCTGCGGGCGCCCATGTGCAGAGGTTGTGAAGACGCCCTAAGCGGTGGTATGAAAAAAGTTGAGAACCACTGTTCCAAATAAATGTACAGAAGTACAAAGACAGCATGTTTATTAAAAGTTGGCTCATCAGCAGTCTCAGTTCTCCGTTGACACAAAAGGAAGCAACAGGAGACATTTAAAAACGAATAAAATTATGCCTCCATCATATCAAGTCGATGCTGTTTCTGTATTACTTAAACAGCTGGATGTGCAGAGACGTAATTTGATGTCAATGTTGGATAGGACCAATAGTGTGAGTGTACAATTATATTCTTTATGTACTTAAAAGAAAGTAAAGGATTATGTCAAATTATGTCTGTAGTTAACTCATGTATGGATTACGTGTGTAAAGTCATAACTCATAACTCTATCTAACACTTTGTTAGCGACGTTTTAAAATGTCAATTAATTTATTTACGGAATAGTGTTGTAATTTTTACCTAGCCTACATTATTTTAATTAAGTTATGTTGCATTATTTATTGTTATTTTTTAACAATAACTATTAAACATTTAATATAATGAATATCGCCTAGTGAACTATACTATCCTATTTACACATAAATATTGATGATAAAACTTAGTGTATACGTATTAGAATGCATAAATAAAATTAAGTATGGTCTGGTACATATAATTATTTATAATATTGGGGATAGCAAATTTTTACTGGCTATATGACTATATTCTGTTGCAGTTACCGCATTTACTTTTATTCAATAATTATTTCGGTACCAATAATATTATTGTGGGAATAAAAGCAGTAGAGAATTAGTTTCTTTTCTAAATCATAATTACTGAAAACAATTTTTTACTTTTTTTTTCATGCCTGAAACTGATACACTTGAATTACTTATAGTTATTTTGAAAACAAAATAATTAAATTTGAATGTCAGTAGTTTTGGCCTATAGACAACAGCTTAAAAATACATATTTTAAGGAGCCTTTTTATTTAAAAAAAAATATAAGTCAGTAGGCCTACTTATAGTATAAGACTAGAGTAGCATACCTACAGCCTACAGTTATTGTTTCATATTTATAAATTACAGGCCTACAGAAATAAAATTTTATCTTAAAAATTTAAGAGATGACTTGGATTTAGGGTTTTATAATTAAAATTAATAATACTCTTCTTATATTTCATTTATTTCTTTTAAAGTGATTGTAAATTTTTTTAACTAATGTTTCAATACAGTTGCCAAGAAAAAAATACTGTTATAAATATAGGCCTAGGCCTACTCATGAATTGAAAGCCACTAGCTTTAATTGTAATTCAAGTAAGTCATAAGTTTGCTTTTTTATTTATTTTTTTTATTTCAAGGTCTTAAATCAGTTCAAAGTCTGGAGTGATGGAAAAGAAAATGAAACAAGCTTTTTAAGCATGTGTCATGCTATTGAGGATGCTTTAAAATATGTTTCCACTAAATGTTTGGAAATCACAAGTAAATACTAAATTATTGGCAAAGAAATGTAAAATCAAAGCACATAAGACATTAGTGTCAATCTTTTTCAAATCTAAGTCTAAGCCCATTAGTTTTAATTTCAACTTGTGTTGAAAATTAAAATCAAATGCATCTTTATTTGTACATGTATTTAAATAAATAAAATGATTTAATGTGACTTTCCAATGCTGAAAATGTGTAAATGAAAGCTGGAATTTATGATAAACAAATAAACTAAAGTTAAAGTGATACAATAATATTTTCGTGAATTGAATTATCCAAAAATATTTTAATTAAATTGCATGTTAATAACCTAACAGGTCTATAAACTCAAATCACTTCATTGAGGAGATCATCATTATTACTATTTTTGATATAGCATTGTGCAATTTAAATACCGGTATTAAGATGAGATAAAACTACTGTTAATAAAAATAACAAAGTATAAATTAAATTTAAAAATACCAAAGAGTTCTACATTTTAAACGAACACATTTTTTTTCAATGTTGATATTTTAGGAGAGCACAATGTGGAAGCTGGTGGCTTTGAAGAAAAATTTGAGCAACTACGTGAGCCAACAGGAGTAGAAATTTTACATAAGCCACATGTAAGAAATGAAGTTATTGAGATTTCTCCTAAGGAAGAGGAACAATTTATCTCAGGTTGGTATTAAGAGTACTTTAAAAAATGCTGATTCTTTTTTTTTTTAAACTATACTATCTAGAAAGAATTCATGTAAAATAAAAAAATAAAAAAATGTATAGCTAGATTCATTTTAAAAAGAGAAAAGATAATGAAGTAGACTCTGATAATTAATTTAAGATGGTTATTTTGGTTCTTTAAATTACTCATGATGAGAAACCTATCATTTCACTATTTATTACATCATTTTATATAAACTTAATTTTTATTTCTACCAGTATAATAAAACATGGATTTATTAAAATTATATACTATGAAAGAATATAAATTAAAAATTTTCATTCGCTGAACAGGGTGTGTTAAAACTAATGCAATAATATGTAAAATAATGACAAGTTTTTTAAATCTAAAATAAAAATATAATTCTTTTTTAAAAGCTAAAAACATAAGTGAGAAAATTTAAAAAAAAAAATCATTATCTTTCTAAATAGAACAATTGAAAGCACGAATTGATGTCATGGAAGAGGCTATGTCATCAATAACCAAGACATTTTTCCAACACCAGGCTGATACAGACAAAGCAGTTAAAGAATGTACAAGTAAATTTATGGCTCGTGTTGACGAAATTGAAAGCATTTTTAAAAAGGACTCAAAAAAATCAAATGTTACTTATAATCAATTGCAGACATGCAAACAAAATGTCAAAAAGCTTCAGGAGAATGGACTTGAATATTGCTCTAAAATAGATTGCATCGTGAAAGAAACATCATCTGCTAATGTCGATATATCTGTTATGAGACAACAAATAAATTCTCTCACTAAAAGAGTTGAAGAAAATGAAGGTGCTATAAGAAGCTGTGAAGATTTACTATCGCCTTTAAAGAATAATGTTGATAACATGTCACAACTATTACACAAATCCAAACAAATGCTTTTGGAATTTCAAGATGAGCAACATAAAAACTTTGACAAAATGCAGCAACAAATTTCAGGTGTTGATGAGCAGGTAAGAAACATTAAATAAAAGAATTATTATCAAATGACAATAATGCTTCATTCTACAAGTTTATACTTCTTACATAAAAATATCTTATTACCTTGTTTGTGTAAACATTGCACATTTTCTCATTACATGAGGTGATAAAATTTATCTAAAGGTTAATCAACACAGTGCAGCCTCTTAAACAGTTACATCTCTTGTTCTGTTTTAATATCCTAATAGTATTTCTTTTGTTTGTCCCTCAGAAAAAGATAAATGGAAACTATATGTTTAGAGGTGCCTATTGGCGTAGAGGTGCCCTATAGGCATAGAAGGGACATATAGGCATAGAGGTGCCCTATAGGCATAGAGGGGACATATAGGCATAGAGGTGCCCTATAGGCATAGAGGGGACATATAGGCATAGAGGTGTCCTATAGGCATAGAAGGGACATATAAGGCTTTAGGTGCTATAGCTGCCATGATGTTTAAGACAAATACATTTTAAAGCAGGGGCGGGCAAACTTTGTGTGCGTAGGGCCACATTGACAAACGAAAAAGCTCTTAAAGGGCCCCATATATATTTTGCCATATTAGCATTACATATCAAAGGTCAAGGACTGTTTACATAAAAAGAAAATTGGAAAGAAATTTGATAAAAAATGTTAAAACACTCTGAATGGAACATGACATTCTGTAAAATTCAAAAAGATAACTTAAAAACGAAGATATTTTTTAAATTTCTAAACGCCCTCAGGGGCCACAAAACATCAGTTGCCAGGCCGCATGTAGCAGTATTTTTCCCACCCCTTATTAAAAAAATTCATTTGTCTCAGGATATTATATAAACTACCGTTATATTATTTTTTATTCAGTGTGGCACAAGGTGTAATCTGCTTTATAAGAAATTGGCACCTTTAGAAAAATTTCAAGATTCATTAAAAAAGGAATCCTCAGCTCTAGAAGAAAAACAAAAGAAGGTAATAGTGAATTCTTATTAATTAGAAACCTTTTGTATAAATAGTTTTTTTATAGATGGCCATTGCTAGTAAAATAATAAATAGCATTGTTCTTTTTTTTTTCTTTTAATTGTTCATATGTAGGTTTATCATATTACCAAACAGATTATGTATTTACATTTCTTTCGATTTAGATAATTTCTCTATGTGCATAGTAATATTAAATATTAAGCCTACATAAAATATATAGTGCTGCTTTTTGAAGTAAAGGAAAATATATTCCTTTTTTTTGAGCAAAGACTTTTTAAGTTTTGAGGTCCAGGAAACCTTTTTTTGGTTATGGTATTATCTTCAAGATTCTTGTTAAATTATATAGAAACATTAATTGATAAAGTTATTTATATTTGTTTAGCTGTTATGTCTGTTATGCAACTCCTTAAATTTGATATATATAAATATTCTATATGTATTATATGTTAATGAACTGCAGTTGCACATTTTAGGTTGACAGATTATGCTTCAAGGTGTCAAAACTGGAAGATCAAATGAATATTATGGGTAAGTTAATATCATTTTTAGAACATTTACCATTTCCAACATTTAATAGAAATTGAAGCATACTTCACAAGTAAATTAATTTTTAACAGAAAGTATAGTAGCTAAAAATGGATTGCTTCAAATTGTAATTGTAATAAAGAATAAATATTCCCAATTAAAATTAAATGTATTAATGTAAGAAGTTGCATTTAAAAATGTATTTGAAAAATGTTTGTATGCACAAACAATGTTTACAAAGGAATAGTGTTCAAATAAAAATTAATTTTAACAAATGTCAATGCAAATAGTATTTGTTCATACAGAATAAATAAAACCAAAAACATGAAAATAAAATGTTTTTAAAATTTTTCCTTTACCTCATTTTTTACTCCCACCTTTTCTTGAAATAATAAAAAATAAATATCCCACACTAAGAAATTTCATTTTTTAAACAAAACGAACAACATTTCTTAATATACATTAGCCCTGTTCAAATGTTTAGCAAGCCTTTGATGCTGTAAATCTACCAGATTAAAACTTAGTTTTATTATAATTCAATTATATTCCCACAATACAGAAAATCAAACAGTAAAAAAACATTCAGGTTTTAGTACAAGTCTCAGGAAAGGCTATGCAGCATTTACATGGTTTAAAGGGAATTCATGGCAACCAGCAGCCCAACCAACTACAGATGTAAGATGTAATCTTGGTAATCATTTTAACCCAACAACTGGAATATATACTGCACCTATTGATAATGTTTATTTGATTGGCCTCTTTATATGCAAAGATAAAAGCACTTCAGAGAAAGTGTCAATGGTTTTGGACATATCTAAACGTACAACTGCAAATCAGTTGTGTGTCTTGCAACGTTTGTCAGTATATGAAAATGAAACTAAAGGTAGTCTTATTATAATTGAAGAACTCAAAAAAGATGAGCAGCTCATTTTGGGTCCCTATGATTATGTTAAAAATGTTGAGAGCTCATATTTTTTCTGTTTTGGATTGAATTAGTGTAGCTTATTATTATCCTTTGTGATGATTTCATTTTAATTTAAACTGATTTTAATGTTTAACATTATGAGGTCAAACAAAGTTTTTTTTTTTAATATTTAAGTAAGTAAAACTTAAAACACTATTCATAAATTTTATGATCTCAGACAAAGATAAAAGACAATTTTATGGGATGGCTATAATTATTAATCATAGAAACAATATGAGATTTCCAAACAAATCTTTAATTTTTTTTTATCTATCAAATGCAATAGAATTAAAAGGCATCTTATTTAAATGTTTTTTTCTGGATTAAAAATGTTTTAAATTTAACTGCAATTTTGTAACAGGCAAAAGATTTTTCTATAGATTCACATTCTACAGCCCATTTTTACCTTCAACTAAAACCAACAGTACTGGTATTAACAAAAATTGTACATTGAATCTACAGTTGAATATTAGTAATAATTTCAAATCTTATCTTCATAAATGTTGGCTAACACATTTACTGCTTTGATGTTTGGGAGGCTCTTTGCATAAAAATCATGTAAACATTGGCTGGCTAAGGAATAAATGTTTCATTTTGTGCAAGTTCTGTATTGATTCAGCTTGTTTGAAGACTGCAGATCTAATTTTTACTAGGTTTTTAAACAATGTTATCAGTATCATTGAGGACATTAGACACTAATGAGTTGTCGTTTCTTAGTTATAAATTAGATGCCAATTGTTGTTTTGAGCAAAAAAATACATTGATTACTATTCATCACATCAGTTAGCAAAGCTGCTGATTCTCTGTAACATTTAGTAACACTCAGATAGCCTGCAACATACTTCATTATTCTATAAAGGAGACAGTTGTGAACTAACTCTGTTCTGCCTTACTTACCACTGTATTATAGGCCAACATTAAAGTTTATTTTTTTGTTTTGTTTTGTTATAACAGTTCTTGAAGATTAACCCAGCTTTTCTAAACAGTGTTAAGAGTTTGCAATAAATAAATAATGATCCAGAGAAGGTGTAACGTACCACAAAACAGTAGACACATGTCATGCAGGCTCCTTTCATTACAGCCATTTGCAATGTTCACTGCTCCCATTAAAAACTCAGGAAATTCAACAAAACATTTCAAAGAAAACATTTTTAATTATTTAAGAAAATAAAAGAGGTCTTCTTTAAGAAAATAAATACTTATTACTCGGTACATATAGCATTAGTTTGTGACAATAATACATACTGAACATGAATATTTCTTTACGATGTGTATTGCTTTTTATTTTTGAATGTCATTTACTAACATTACAGTTATTTTCAAATAATTTCTCACCTACTGATTCATGTCTTACACAATATGCTTAGCTTTTCAATAGAAAACATAATCATTCATGCAGCAGTTTTTTAATTGTTGAGTTGATACTATTCTGAGTGTCTAACACTCATAAAGAGACAGGACTCAAAGTCTGTGTTGACAAGCAGACTTAGACTATTAGAGGAAATATCACTCCAATTCTTCCAGCTGAAAAGAAGACATATATCTTCGTCTTACTCTGAATAATATGGTAAACAAAACAGTTAACAGGGTGGCAAAGACTGAGCAACACATGAAGATAATGAAGTAGGTGTCCTGTAAGTTACTGGATTCTGAAATATTAATATCAATAATTAAAAGACACATATAATAATAATAAAGTACATTAAGAATAATTTTATTTTTCACGCAAAAATTAAAAAAGGCCTGCACTATGTACATTGGGGCGGTTTACCTAGCAAAACCATGGACTTTGGCCCGCGTGAACCACAGCAGTGTAGCTAGCAAAATCATTGGTTGTGGCCTGCGTACACTGCATTGATTTAAATTGCAAAACCATGGTCTTTGCGAGTCTTAAACTTGATGGCCTAACCGGTAATTGTAACATTAATGCTATACTCTTGTTGAAACTGAAAACTATTTATTTAAAAAGCATTTAATACCTGCAAGATTAAACAAAAGTTGTAGACATATTTTTTTTTACTGCGCGCATGTCCCAATTCCTGCATGAACGCAACAGAACAACGTTCCTACAAGATTGGAACTGTACTTTTTTTTTGTTGTAAAGAAATGTATATACTTTTTTATTGTTGTTTTTGGGGGTTGAAAGGAAGAGATTTGGTAAGTTCCACAGTTTCGTGGCAAATTACTTGTAAAGAGCAAAGTATTTCCTAGTATTTATGGAAATGGGGGGGGGGGGTTTGAATTGTAATGTTTAACATGATTTTCTTAAAAAGTTAACCACTTTTTTTCCCCTGTCCCCGTATATTGAAATAAATTTTGTAAGTTACACAGTATCGTGGCAAATTATTTGTAAAGAGGAAAGTATTTCCTAGTATTTATGGAAATGGGGGGGGGGGTTTGAATTGTAATGTTTAACATGATTTTCTTAAAAAGTTAACCACTTTATTTCCCCTGTCCCCGTATATTGAAATACAAAGATATTTCTCAATAATTGTAAGTTTTATCCTCTGATTGTGAACCTTAAGAGATAAAAAGGATAGCTAATTTGAAATCAATTTTTCACCCATGCACCACTTTGTGGTGGCGCATATAAGATTTTATGTGATCGCTCGGGGCGTGGGGTATGAAAATGAAAGTGGAGCCAATGTATCTATTTTGTGAACTCAAATATTTTACTTACGCAACAAATACGTTACAGACAGAGAATCAGGTACATTGGTCTTGAAGTTAAAGTTTTTCTGAGGCTAACCATTACTATTGTCATGGTGATATCAAGCGATTGTCAACAAAAAACAACAGTATGATGATAAATATTTAGGTTAATGTTGGCCTTATTAGATGTATTAGAGTGTCAGAAATTCAGGATAATTATTAAACGTACATTCTTTCAGCCAAACCACCTCCCAATGTAAACCACAGTAGGCAAAATATCCAAAATTAACAACACCCTCCTCCCCCCACAGTGCATCATTAATATATGGATGAACATATATATCATACCGATTTTAAGCACTGTTAAAGTACCGGCGGACATCAGCTAATCCCCCTGGTGGGTGGGGGGGGGGGGGTATGCAAATGGTAAATTTGTTGTGCGGACGTCCTTTGTGGACAACCCTTATCCAGAGCCGTGATTTGTGTTCCACCTTTTTGGTTTTAAACCCCCTGTTGAGCCTATGCCCATAACTCATCCCATCACCCCGCATGGATTTTTAAAACTAAAAACAAAATTAAAAATTTGATGTAGTGCAAATCCTGTCCCACGCGCATTGTGCAATGGTTTCTGCAAGACAACGTTTGTTTTTACCCTGAGAATACTACATGCCATGCCATTCAGGAAACAAAATTCTGTCATTAAACAGGGTAAACGCAGACCTACCGCTCTGTATGTTTCTAAAATATTGGTGTTTTCAAAAGATTTGCTACGAGACTGAAGATTGTGAATGAACAGTGGATATCAGCTGTACATTTTGCCAATGCATAGTGAAAGCAAGATGATTGAAATTGAAACATGCACATAAATATTCATATGACATATTAATATTTTATTTGGATGTTCGTTCGATGCGAAAACATGTAGTCTACATCAACTACATGAAGAATTTGGAAATGCAAAAAAATATCACTTAGTATTCAAAATTGCTCCGTGGTTATTATAGCCTATACATGCTAAATACATGATACATGCGTTTTCTGTTTGTTTTCTAACTTATTATTTTCAAATTCATAGGCCGACACAACTTGTTTAAGTTTGAATTATAACACTTGATAATCTGAATATAACATAAAATTAAAATATTTAAATTGCTACACAATTTGTTTCAACATTCTCATGAAACTACTGTTACAAATGAACATAATAATTTATATATAAAACATAAAAAATGGAGGAAACAAACTTGAACACCATCTGCGAATTGATCACAAAACACAATATCGCCTAGTGTCCACTTTACTCCACTATCACAAGACCACACAAGATCATATTTAACAGGCATATTATAAAAGCAGACCAATGGTACTTTTTTGTCGCAGTGTATGCAGGCCCAGGGCCATAGTTTTGCTAGGTACACAGCCACGGTGTAAGCAGCCACTTCCATTAAAAAATCATATTAACAATACCAAGCATAAAAAATATTTGAGATTGTTTTGAAGATTTTTAAGAAAAAAAAAACAAACTCATACATATTTGTAAATAAAAAAATTCTGTTTGGCAGACAGTGTTGGATCTACATCAACATAATTTTCTAATCAATAAGTTCAATAAGTAAAATGTAACAAAAAAATGTGTTCAATATATATAGTGGGATATTTACACCTGCATTCTAGCTTTTGGTGATTTACACTTTATTATTCTCTCTACAGTATTCTTTCCTTCTCTATCGTCTGCTCTCTTCCACCCCCTTCTTCCCCTGTCTCTGGGTACTATATTTAACTACTTTCACTTTCACCTATTAAGAGGAGAAACCCCAAAGATATCTTTCAACTTCAACTCAGACAAACTCCAAATAATCACCTACTTCAAGTCTAGATTAATCTCCGAAAACATCCAACCAGCTGACTACTCCTACGTGATAAGAGGAGAGACTGCAATCAGGTTAGCAAAATAGGAAATGAGTGAAACAAAGTAAGGTTGAACCTGAAAAAGGGAATGCAACAAAACAATGAAAGTGCCGGCAGGAAGCCTTCAAAAGCTAACAAAAAGCAGAATAAATTTTTTTTTAAAAATATATAAACTACTTCTCAGCTAAGTGTTATATTTTTACATATATTTTTTTTTTAAATTCCATTTTTCAGGTTTAACCTTGCTTTGTTTCACTCATTTCCTATACGACTACTCCTACCCTTCTCTGGCCTATCAAAGTCACCAATCACTCATATCCTTCGATAACCTATTAGTCACCAACTACTCCTATCCTTCTCTAGCCTATCACAGTCACCAACTAATCAATCTCCTAATTGGATGTATGTTGTTTTGGTGTCCATATATTTTATTTTTAATAAACAAGAAAAAAAATATTTAAAAATAAAAACCAACAATTTGTTAATTATTTTTCAAAATGTAATATTTGTATTAAAATGACAGTAGCAACATAATTAATGTGTGCTTGTATCAAAGTTTTTCTTTTTTAGTATATGCTGTCTTTTTTAAAATAATTTAAAACAAACTGTATGTATATATATATTTTTTTTAACAAGAAACTAAATAGATTGTTCCAAAATAAATTACAAATATAAAAAAGGCAGAGAAAATAAAAGTTAATTAGCATATTGATTTTTCTACTGAATGATAAAACATCACTACTTACTGACAGAACAGGTGCTGCTCTCATAACCTTCCAAGCATCCACTTAAACATATTCTGTAGCCCTGTGTACATCTGCCATCTCCAGCACAGGCGGCACACCCTAAATACAATTCATTATAAATTATGACAACAGGTTTAGCCCATTAACATCTCTGCTGCAGAACAGAGTAGCAAAGACTTGACAATCTTAGTAATAATTAAGTATTTATACATCTACTTCCTCTTACAAAGAAATATGTATGGAAGAAGTACAAAATTTAAAACTTTAAAACATCTATAGTACATTACTTCATTAAAGTAATGCGTAGTATCATAGGAGTTTCTCCCTTGAAACACATCATTAATAAAAACATGAGCAGATATGAGCAGATTTTACCCATTTAATAATTTGATTTAAAAAATGCTGCTTTTGTTTTCTCAATGAAGACCAACAAGACATAATATAGTAAATAGCATAGAACATCTGGCGATGAGTGGACAAAGGCAATGGTCACAATATTTTTGAGATTGTCATTTATATATTTATCAGGACGCTGTTTATCTATTGAATTTGGCAAAATGCTAAACCCTTATTAAAAATTGGCTTTTTATTTTTTTGCAAACATGAAAATTTGACTATTTTAAAAATTACAGAGTTTTGTGCATAGTGATTTTCAACCATCTTTGGATTAGGTGGTAAGATCATGTGACATTTGGTTGCAATCCTATGTTTGGGTTTATTGTTTTAAATTAATTTGGGTTATTACACATACACGTATCTTCTTATATATATATTAAGGGCCCAAATTCAATTTATTGATCATTTTAGCTCCTTTGCATGTAGAGGGGATTTGCAATATTTCTGTGGCTGGTGTTGATGAGGATATTTCGCTGGTTGCAAGGGCTACTTTGTGAGGGTATCATGCACTGGGGGTCGGAAGGGCTGCTGAGGCAAAAGATGCAAATGTGTCAAGTGTTGTCACCTCAACTGTTCCTTTTGAAAGCTTGTTCCAGTCCCTGATTGTATTTGGAAGGAATGAGCAGTTCCTATACTGGTTTGTTGCTGGTATTAGCCAGAATTGCCTGTCATGGCCTCGACGCTGTCTATGGGGGAGAGGGATGATTTCTGATTAATGCTGGAGCAGTGGTCCAGCCCATTATTTATCTGGTACATAATGGAGAGCCTGAATAGACGTCGTCATTCCTCCAATGGTTACCAGTTTAGTGTTTCCAGCATGCTGCCAGCACTAGAGGTATTCCTGTAGTGGTTCAGGGCGTGCTGCCCATTGCTGGACCGCCTCCAACCTGTTTATGCTTTTCTTAGTAAATCGATCCCAGAAAAAAAGATGCATAATCTAAAAGCCATGTTGACAGTCATTGAGTATATTTTGACTTTCAAGATGCTTCATGACTGGGCTTATGATTATGTGCTCCAACAGTTTGCATACCACGCTGGTGAGGGATATCGGATGATAGTTGGCAGGGTCGGAATGCTCCCCTTTCTCGTAGACTGGAGTGACATGTTCTGTTCTCCAGTCTTCTGGAACATTGCCTGTGCAAAGCGGCGAATTGAAAGAGGATGGTCAGAGCAGGAGCAATATCTTTGGCCAACTCTTTGAGCACTCATGGTTTGATGTTGTCAGGACCACATGCTTTGTAGGGGTTAATGATTTTAAGGAGGGCAAGCACACCCTGTTCTGAAATCTGGATAACTTCCTTGTCGGGGTAGGCCCTGTTCATCATGTTGGTCCTTAGAAGGAACTCAGCCTCCAATCACTCTCTACTGTCACAAAAGACCGACTGGAACAGCTGATTAAGTAGGTCAGCCTGTGCTTTTGGGTCAGATGTCAAATGGCCATTTCACCTCAGGGAAGAAACTCCAGCATTTGAGGAATTTTGGTGCTACACATAGCTCCAGAAGAGCTTGTTATTGACACATTTTGTCAGAGTGACACTGTCTTTTGTAGTGTAGATTTAGAACATATTTAAGTATATTAAAATAAATTACAAAATTAAGAAAATTAAAATTGTAAACTAAACATCCTAAATTGAACATTTAAAATTAAAAATATTATGTTGATGATAGCCCTTTTTCATTGTGATTAAAATTAGAGAATGAATTTTAATATACAATTATAAACAACTAGTACATCAAATAACAACCAAAAAGGATTCATGTTTAAAGGTTCATCAAATTGATTTGTTTTAATGTACACTTGCTATGGGCCTGACAAGATCAAGAACAGATAATTATAAACTTCTTTAACAAATTATGCTTAAGTGAGTCTGTGAGTGGTCTTTGGAAATATATATTAGATCATTTCAACTAAAAACTGGAAATATTCTTTTGCAATGTTTCAGAAGGAATACAAGTAATGGGATTTTATTTCAGTGTTTAAACTCAATAAGAAAATCACACAACTTATAAAAAGTATGCCTATATTTATATAATTATTTTGTCCCATATTTTCTCTTTAATGGAATAGTATCTGCAGTAATTAAAATAGCATTTCTGTTCTTTGTAACTTTTAACTAATAGGTTTGCTGTGAACATAAAGCTGTCATATCAATGCAAAAATATTTTAAAAAGCATAAGGTTAATCTGTCTTGAGATTAATTAGCTGGAAATAAAATATGTTCAGAGACTATTGACTTTGGAGTTGACAGAAGAAATTTTTTTTAAAAAAAGGATAAATTAATTTAATATACCAGAAAATATCACCAGATGTTATCAAGATAATAATGGCAGGCACTTTGCAATAATGTCTACATTCTATTGCAAAAACACATCACAACTCCGTCGTTTAAAAAAATTATTTATGTAATGATAGTTAGGTTTTTAAAATCATGTAAAGAAGTATTCTTATGCTATATTTATATGCCTAACTGACCTCTTTTCGCACCCCTTACTACATTTTTTACTCCCCTAAACATGACTGACCTTAAATTACTAAATAAATGATCATTAATTAAATCATTATTGTTACTAAAGGAGGTCATTGACGGCTGATTTCTATGCTAGAGAAATACTTCAGATGTCATGTGTTTTAAATTGTTAAATGTCGTGCCTAGCCTACAATTTTTTGTTAACCCAAACTAAATTTTCATTTCTCTAAAAAATTGTGAAAACTGAATCTTAAATTTACTACAAAAACTCTAAATACCATTTTAAATAAATGTTATATTAACGGAATTAGATAAACCAATATCTTCATTAAAATTTAACTAAACTTTTACTGTGTTTTCTACTATATATGCAGAAAATTGTAAAACAAAGAATTCTTTTATCTAAAGAAGAGTCTCTTATCCGTTTTTCACATCTGTAATAGCCTTGAGTGTCTTTTTTACATTAATGTTATTAATCTTATAACAATATACATCCATTTTACTTTTCAGAAAGTATAAAAAAAATATATTTTCATATTTTCAATGTTAGAAAGACAATCTTCATCCAAATCTGTTTGTCAAAATGTAATTTTCACTTGTGTAAAATGCTTTGATATTCATAGCTATACTTTTGTAGATGTACCCACATTTTATTAAAGCCATTGATTTTCTTAATTGATAAACATATGTTTATTTTTAAAAATAGAATGTAACATCTCTTTTTCATAACTGTCATATAATTGGATTACACATATTGTCATCCTTGTAAAAATGTACACATCTTATTTCATATCCCCAAAGCATATGTTCCTAAGAAGGTAATTATTTATCAAGTTCATTCCTTGTTCTGAGGAGTATCTTGTGCCTCCTCGGGATAAATGAAAGTATCCCTCCCTCTCCCTCCCATATTTTAAGAACAAAATTATAAAATGGTTAACGGAATTGCAGATCATAATTTGCATAATTAAAATGTTTTCATAAAATGCTTAAAATAGTTCCTTTATTGTTATTTTAAATAGAAAATAGAACCTGGTTATGTCGACGGTCTTGGGGTTTGCAAAATTGCGACAAGATAACTGATGATCGAGATAACCCTTGAAAACTACTTTGGAATTTCTGGTTCGGTTTTGGCTTGGTTTAGGTCCTACCTCTCTGATAGAACGCAAATGGTCTCTGTCGATGGATGTCTCTCCGGCAGTGCTGATTTGGTGTACGGAGTGCCACAGGGGTCCGTTTTGGGTCCG
The DNA here is from genome assembly GCA_964033795.1 of Lymnaea stagnalis. Lineage (NCBI taxonomy): Eukaryota > Metazoa > Mollusca > Gastropoda > Lymnaeidae > Lymnaea > Lymnaea stagnalis. The sequence goes on from CAXITT010000286.1 coordinate 215,498, forward strand.
GTTCTATTCATAATGTATACCAGACCACTACTCCTCTTGCTCGGGAGGCATGCTGTTGAGAACCAGTCATTTGCAGATGATACACAGCTATACATGCATACCCATCCATCTCTTGTCGATTCCGCTGTCCAGACTTTGCGGGGGTGCATTGATGATGTCAAGTCTTGGATGACACTCAGCAAGTTGAAGCTTAATGATGACAAAACAGAAGCACTCCTCATTTACAATCACAAATCATCCTCTACCTCAACTCTTCCCACCTCATTTCAAGTAGGTAACTCTGACATACAGTTTACACCCTCTGCTAGGAATCTTGGTTATATTCTTTCTAACAACATGTCTCTCGATAAACATATCTCTCACATTTGTCGTTCGGCATACACCGCCATCCGTCAGATCAGCTCCATCCGCCACTACCTGACAGTTAGCGCAACAAAAACTCTAGTCTGTGCTCTTGTTCTCTCTCGTCTTGACTATTGCAACTCACTTCTGTCAGGTTCACCGAAACATTTTATAGAAAAACTGCAGAAAGTTCAAAACTCTGCTGCTAGGCTTGTTCTTAAGGCAAAAAAACATGATCACGTCACTCCACTACTCCACTCACTACATTGGCTCCCTATACAGGCACGCATTGACTACAAGCTGTCTCTTCTCTGTCACAACTTTTTCTCGGATTCCTGCCCTTCCTATCTAACTGAACTTCTTTCTGTCTATTCACCTCTTCGACAACTTCGCTCCTCCGCAGACTCGCGTATTCTGTCCGTTCCCAAGACACGCACTAAATTATATGGTGAACGATCCTTCTCTTTCTGCGCCCCCAAACAATGGAATTCTTTGCCACTACACATCCGCAATATAACAACCACACAGGCCTTCAAAACTGCACTCAAAACACATCTATTTAAACTATACTACTCTGACTGATTCTCCTCCTATAAACCGATAAACGTACATGGGTTTCCTTGTAAAAATGTCTGGTGTGGGTGGATGAATAGACCTATGGTGTTGTTTTGCTTATATGTTGTTTTTATTTCATTTATGTATTTTATTTTAATATTATGATTATGCCTCTTTGCTATATATGTACAGCGTGGTGAGCCCAGCCCTAGGCCGGGGTACCGCGCTATATAAGACCACTTATTATTATTATTATTATTATAAATAAAAAACAATATGGCAGAAATATTTTAACATGTGCTTGAAATTTCTTTATGAACACGCGTTTATAAATGAGAATGTACATGCATGTGTTTTTGGAGTTTTTTTTTACACAATAGTGTTACCACCATTTGTTTGATTGGCAAACTATAAAAATGTACAAACATGTTTGCTAAACAACACAAGGCATATGTGGGGTGCCACTTTTCCGGATTATCACGGATTTCCGGATTTGTGAGGCTAAATATTCTTCAGTTCCGAATACGGGAGCTTTTTTTTCTCTCGCTCAGGATTGGCCAATTCAGTTAATTCAAATATGGTTTCTGCTTTTTAAAAAAAAAATCAAAGTGTACGAACGCGTGAAAGCAACAAGCGGGCTCATTATACACAGTACAGGTACTTTGACCTATTCCTTTTGTTTGCAAGCCTATCACTCCTTGCTTCTTGCTGTGTCAAGTTCAATGCATGAACAATGATATTGTCATTTCAATTACTACACTTCGAAGTAGGAAAATTTCTGTTATATATAATTTTCATGGGAATCAAGATAATCGAGGCTAAGTGGCAAATTTGTCCACCTCTTGTGCTGGAGATATTAGGGTTCGGTGAAATAAAAGAATCGACATAACCGAGGAGAAAATACTAAGAAAAAGAGAGAATTGGAGGTTCCATTTAAAAAACGTTGACATAACAGGGTTGGCGAGTTACCGAGGTTGAAATAACCAGGTTCTACTGCAGTTGTAATTCATAATAATAATTCTTAAATTTTTATTAAAATAAAAGAGGATACATATCATAATTTTTGCACATTTAAATTTATTTGATTTCTGTAAAATAATAGAAAATCACTGTAATTGTTTTTAAGAATCCGAACGTACTTAAATCACTTCGTCTCTTTGGCATTATAGTCAGTCTAGCTCATTCTTATATAAATAATATCACACCAAGGTTAAAGGGGGGGGGGGGGATATGGCATTAATGGTAAACAAATGTTTACTTTGGTTGCAGTAAGGTCCAGAGAAACCACGAACACATCCCAAAGAACACACTTCAGTGATTCTGTGACACATTCTGTTCAAACATCTCTTGCTACATTCTGCAACAGATAAAAATTGTATCAGTTTGCTATTTGTTTAAAGAAATGTATGTTGCTTTGTTAAAGAAAGATGTAATTCCTGTAAAATAGTTTTTAGGTGTTTGACTTTTTAAAAAGAAATGTATATAAAAACAGAAATGATATTTCAAATAATTAAGTAATGTGATAGGTTAAAATGTTAATGTGACTTAAGAAAATCATATATCCAGTTTAAAATCTATTAATACTTCTTTTTTTTTTTTTACACTGTAATTCTACATTGTTGAATTAGGCAACAGGTAAAAATACATAACCCAAATATGCTTCTGATGCATCTACATTCATTTTATATATACACAATTAAGCAAAAAAAAAAATGTATATTGGCAATAGCTTTAGAAGATATATATTTTTTATTAACTTAAAAGACAATGCTAGTCTGCTGAGATAGAATATTTGCACCATTCATATCTGTCAGAACATCAGTAACTGCACTATTCATATTTATTAGAATAACCCACACTGACATTAATAATTGCACTATTCATATTCATCTGTATCCACCCTGACATCCAGTAATATATTATTATCAAATATAATGCCAAAAATAATAATATTATATATATATATATATATATATGTCACCAACTCTATATCCAATAGATTGCTTTTTCAGATCAACTGCCATTGAATCCATCTTTTCATCCAATACATTGCTATTTCAGATCAAATGCCATTGAATCGATCGTTTCATCCAATACATTGCTATTTCAGATCAACTGCCATTGAATCCATCTTTTTATCCAAAAAATGGCTACACGACATCTGCTGCCATTGAATCCATATTTTCATCCAATAAAATGATTACACCACATCTAATGCCATCAAATCCATGCTTACATCCAATAAATGACTATTTCACATCTACTGCCAGTGAATCCATGGTTATTTCAAGCGAACTGATGAAATTCCATCTTTTGCAGAGTGTGGCAAAAAATGTTTTAAGAGAGCATGTCACAGAATCACTGAAGATGTTCTTTGGACTGTGTACGTGGTTTCTTTGGACCTTAATGCATCCAAAGTAAACATCATTATTTTACATCTACTGCCAGTGAAAGCACCTTTACCTCAAATAGATGGCTATTTCCCATGTACTTCCAGCACATCCATGTTCACATCCAATACTTGCCTACATCACATCTACTGCCAGCGAATCCTTGTTGGCATCCAGTAGTACAGTGGCCATGTGCCCGGTCACAGTATCCCTTGTCTCCACAATTAGGACAATCTGGTTAAAAACATTTTTGCATCAATTTTCAGCTCAAGAAGAACCTTTTCAAATATTGTTTAAGTAATCAATGTTGTCTTATCAATAAACATTCAAGCAATAAATTAATTTTATTTTTGTTGCCATCAACTTGTTGGGAATGTCACTGATTAGAGTATAAGAATTTTTTGAAGAGTGCAAATGGAAGTTATTTGGCAACAATACCAAGTAAAAACAACAATAATACTAATAATAATATAACTGTTTAGCAAAGCAGCTTACCTAAATTACATTTTGGCCCATATCGTCTAGGCATACATGTGTCTGTGCAGTGCAACGTCACTGGATCACAATAAACTGTACAATTCATAAAATCAATCATGTTGTTGAATTCTACTTAAGACCATTGTTTAATTTAACATTTATTTAATGTTATGAAAAAGATTATCATATATTTTGTGAAAATAGTTTATTTACTAATCATCACATAAACTGCACATGCATACTCTCCCAACATATCAAATGAGTTATGTTCCCAACACCTGTTTACATCATGAATTTGTTTGTAAAATGTTACTTGGTTCAATTTTGAATATGCATATCTTCTAACGATGTTCGTGAGATACGAGCTAAAAATATGAGCTAACAATAAAATTACTAAAGTACTTGATTTTTCTTTTCACAAAACATTTTGAGAAATATGTATTTATTTATAGATATAAATATATATATACATACATATTTATTGATAGATATTTCAAGATAAAAACAAGAAATGTATGCCACACTGTAAATGCCCAATGACTAAGAGTGATGTAAAGAAAACCTAGTGGATGCTGCCTTTACTGCAGTTAGTTCAAGTTGCCCGAGTATTCCCCAATCTGTATGAATTTACCGGCATGCTTCCTCTGAAGTCACACATCTGAATGAGATTTAATAAGTCCCCGATTTTGCTAAGAGAACTCACTGAATGGCTTCTGAAGCTAAAAAATCCCAGTCAAGCCCATGACTTCCTACGCAACAGAAGTTTAGCGCTAACATGAATACTGTTGCCATTGATGGGTATGAGACAATGGTTGGCCACCCAAACCCTTGTCAATGATTAAAAAGACGCGGCCCTGAGAAAGCCGCCCCTAGTCAACCGTTTCGTCTCCGCTACGTCCCGACCGGACAGCTCCCTGGGCGGTGGGGAGTGGTAACGCAACACCACCTCTCCGGAGAGGAAGTAAAGCCGTCCTGACCCATAGGAGAGTGGACTACGGACACTTTAAACGCAGCGCCCTCGGTCCGCCAGACGTCCCTCAGGCCAGGAGGGAAGTTCCTGGCGCGCTTCCCCACGGTCTGGAGCTTCGGCTCTGGCCCGTTTGGGGGAGTGCCGGTATTATGAGTGCAAACTCGACGACCCACCGAAACCATCTCCGAAGTGATGTTAATACTAATTCAGCAGAAGTGTTTATTTAGTTGCAATCAAATAATTAAAAATATTCAATAGTACTATCAACCTATAACCAGCATTAATCATTGTTCCTATGTATTACCATAGTATAGACTGTTTTTAAGTGTTAAGCTTTCTAAAACTTAAAGAGGGTGTGATCTTTTTAATTGTATAAGTAAACATCATTTAGAACTAAAATCAGTGAGAATTGTAGGCTATATTTTGTTTATTTTTTGCATATTTATTATTTTACTACGGCTGGAACCTTCCAATTAAGACTTTATTTTCAAACGGTGCAGAGAGTAAAAACAAACAAAAAACCTACTTTCCTCATGACATTAAACTACTTGGCAGGGAAATGTAAGGTTATAAGCTGAAGGTAAACTCAATAGCTTGGTCAAGAGAGGCAAAATTTCTACTTCGTTCATTTTTAATTTAACTACTATTGAACAGGTTTAAAAAAATTAAAACTTTGATAAAAATAGGAGTTAAAAAATAATTTATTTTCATTTAACAGATACGATGTATCATTTATGAATGATGTAGACAAGCTCAAAGGTATGCACAGGGAAGAGGAAGCTTTTCATTTTTTAAACATGTATTCGAATTCTCTGCATTGAAAAATATTATGATAAAGTTATACTATATACTTTTAGGGGCTTTTTCATTTTCCTGTACAGTTTTTTCATGTTGTACAGTTTTTCATGTTGTACAGTTTTTCATGTTGTACAGTTTTTCATGTTGTACAGTTTTTCATGTTGTACAGTTTTTTAGGAAATTTTGAACTTTTTTTGTTTTAATTCTACAAGATGACATGTATGTTGATTTGTCACATTCGCTTGTGTCACATATTACCTAATATATGTCGTACATTGTGTTAAATGAATTAATTATTTACTTACATTAGTTACATAGTTGCTTAAATAGATTTACAGATTGGCTTTAAGGTGCAACATATTTGCTTAAATGTGTAACATATTGGCTTACATCCGTAACATACTGACTTACATATGTCATACACTGGCTTACATGTGTCATGAATGGTTCACATGTATAACATATTTGCTTCCTTGTGTAACATATTTACTTACATGTGTTACATACTGGTTTACTAATCCCTGGTTTGCAGCCTCCACTGCAAAGTCCTGTATGCTGTTCACACAGCTGCCACATACAGTCCTCTGAGCACACTGAAACATTTTGAAATGTTGATTACAGTGTTAGGTAAACATAACAACAAAGGAACTGTTTCAAGGTTTGTTGTAATTGCATTATTTTTTGCTCAGTTTTAAAGTGATTATTTAGTTGATATGACATGTTTTGTATAAAAGTATCAATTTTTTATGAAAACCAAGTAAGGAGTAAACCAAAACAAGTAAAAATATCTCAAGCACGGGGGAGTGGGGGGGGGGGGACTTGTTAGACTTTGATAAAGTGGAAAAATCTGAATTCAAACATGAAAACCAAGTAAGGAGTAAACCAAAACAAGTAAAAATATCTCAAGCACGGGGGAGTGGGGGGGGGGGACTTGTTAGACTTTGATAAGATTGAAAACTCTGAATTCAAACCAGGAGACAGAATGATCAATAAATTTATTGTGGGCTCTCAAATATTGAAGAAAAAAATGTATATAAAATATAATGAGATTCTATTGATTATTAAGATGTTAGTTATCTAACAGGGCATAACCAAATGCAGTTTTTAACATTTGATCCACGCCTTTGAGAAAATATCTCACATTTCAGCAGCATAAAAAAAAATATGGTTTAAGATTTTCTTTAAAAATATGAAAATATATTATTATTTCCACTTTGGGAAAAGTAAAGTTCATTTAAAAGTAGGTGTAGATTTTCATGCGATTAACAATATTTATTTTAAAAATCTCTAATGGATGTTACAAATGTAAAAAATGACTTAAATGATTTTCCTTTAGATAACAAATTCTATGTCTCTATATTCTGGAAATACAGTTTGGTTAAATGTTTAAGGAAAATATCATTATGTCAAAGTAATTTAATGTTACTGATATTTAAAATCGTGTATCGATTTTCTTTAGTTAATTTAAGAAATGTTTTTAAAATTTTTAGAGAAAATAAAATTTTAATACAGAGGGTTAAAAAGGGGTTGGGTTGGCTCATATTATAGAGCAAATAAATATTACTACACACTAAATGATGTTAGACACGTAAAGAGTATTACATGGATAATTCTATTTTGGAAAAAAGGAAAGCCTGATTAAATATCTCCTAAATATAGATTTCTGAGGAGTGGAATATGGTAAGGTTGTTTTTTTTTTTATTTTTTAGTATAAAAAAAACATATGCCAAATACGTTTATGTAAAATTTGGATTTTTAGCTTTTAGGATTTGAGACTTCGCAATAGGAGGTAGCAAGGATCACAAAAGGTAACCTTATTATCACAGTAACATCAGGTCATATGATCTAGTGAAATATTTTTTTTTTAAATTTCGAGGCATTTTTCAAAATGTTTTGAGATTCCAGATTATTATACTATCCAAGTTTACTTTCCAAATACATGAATTAGATATATTTCATTCAGGACACTTACTAAAATATAAGAGTAAGTATTTCAGGAAACGTGTTACTTATTGACAAACATGTTTAACATTTTAGTTTAAAAAATCCCTTTAAGTGTTAAGACCTTTAAAAAGAAAAGAAATATAGACAAATATTCAATTATTTTTTTTTTAAATATATCTGTTCCATACATTTGGGAAGGATTTGAAAATATATAGGTATAGCTTTTTTATTTTAATTTAACCAAAAAAATCTTAGCTTAGTAAGCCATACATTTTGGAAGTCTTTCATAAAAATAATAAATCAATATTTTTATAGCAAAACAACTCACCTTTTAAGCATGATGCACCATAGTATCCATCTTCACAGCCATATTTACATTTCCCATTTAAAAAGTTACAAGGATGATGGGATTCTTTTTTAACCTTGCAATTTTTTGGGCATGCTATGATACAACAAAAGGAATAGGAAATAATTTTTAATAATATAGGATAATGTCCAGATAACACATTAATCATTAATTTAATTTTATGTAGCAAAATAAATTGAACAATTTTTTTTCCTACAACTTTTGACACAAGGAAGACAATGAAGGTAGATCAATAACAGAATGAAAAGTACAAAAAAGATGGGTGGAAACTTAAAGGAACTACTAAACAGTCCTCAGCCCACAGAGAAGCCAGACATACAACCAGTAAATGAAGATTTACAAACAGAAGACAGTGCTCCAAATCAAGAAGAAATAGCCCTGGTAACCAAGCAGCTCAAAATAAGAACATTCTTGGGACCAGATAACAATAACAAAGAAATTATGAGAATGTGAGTAAATATAAATACAATAGCTATAATGCTGCATCCTCTGTTTGAAAAAATATGGGAAGAAGAGAGAGTTCCAAAACATTGCAAAGAAGGATATATTGTCAAGATAACAAAGAAAAGGGACCTCAACAACAGTGCAAAGTACCAAGGAATTACACTGCTGACCTTATCAGGAAAGTTCTTCAATGGAATTATTTTAAATAGAATAAAGGACCATGTTGACACAAAACTACAAATTCATCTGGCTGGCTGCCTTTGAAACAGATCATGCCCACATCAAATAGCAACATTACGAATCATTGTAGAACAGCCCATCCAATGACAATCTTCCCTACACCTGACTTTTTTTCAACTACAAACAGACCATTGTTAGCCTGGGCTGACTAAACGTATGGAAACTTCTTTGGTGTTTTTGGGTACCAGGAACTCTAATCAGGATCATTCAGAGATCTAATAAAGAAATGACATGTATGGTGGTTAATGAAGTTAAACTCACAGATGCATTTAAATTGGGAGCAGGAAACAGAAAAGGATGTCTCTTGTCTCCCTTCATATTCATCATCACCATTGACTGGATAATGAAAAAATCCACAGACAAAAGAGAAGCAGGATACAGTGAATACCCTTGCACTTTTGTCCCACAACCAGCAATAAATGCTAGTAAAGACTATAGATGTAGCCAACACTTCAGCACTGCTCAGACTCACTATAAAAAAAAAGCAAGACAATGATCATGAAGGTAAATTCATCCAACCAAGCAGGAAATGGCATGGAAGCAGTTGAGGCCTTCACATACTTTGGCACCACCATTGACATAAATGGTGGATCTGTAGTAGATATTAGGATGAGAATTGGGAAGGCTAGGTCAGCATTTGTGCTACTATTAAAGAAAATATGGGAGTCAAATGAGCTGACCCTGTCATCCAAAGTCAGAAATTTCAACACAAATGTCGAAACAGTCCTACTCTATGGAGCCGAAACTTGGAAAACAACAGCGACCATTACACAGGAAGTACAGTCCTTCATAAACACTTGCTTTAAAAAAATCCTCAACATCAAATGGCCAAGCACCATCATCAACAAAGACTTACTGGAAAGGACATACTAGGAGTATATTGCTGAAGACATCATAAGGAAAAGATTTAGGTGGATAGGGCATACTCTTCATACCCCCCCCACCTTTTCAGATAATTTCATCAAACAAACCCTAGCATGGACTCCACATGGAAAATAATAGAGAGGAAGGCCTAAGAATACATGGTGATCTAAGCTTGAGGCAGACATACAAAAAATGGGATTCACCTTGAAGCAATGGAAAGAAAAATACAGGACCAGGATGAATGGAAAATTCCTGTAGACAGCGTAAATCGCATAAGGAAGTAAGTAAGAATTTTAAACTAGATGTCTAGTTTGTTATTTCTTTAAACTTAACTTAATGTTATTATTATAACTACTACATTTAAATATAATATATCAAAATGTAAAAAGAAATATATTTATTTACGTAGTGAACAGTTAAGTGAATAATATCCTTTTTTACATCCAAATATGCATCTGCCACCATGAAAACTGCATGATCCATCTAAATCACAGTTGGGTGGGCAATCTGTTGATAGGTGGAAAAAAGTGCATTTAACGTAAGAACACAAAGATTTTTTTAATGGAATAGACTTTTGCTGGGAATTCAATAAATTACTTAGTTGTTAAAAATATATTTGAGAAATCAACTTTATTTTTATGTTTTTGTTAAATTTTTGTTACAGACCAGGTTAAAAATTGGTTATAGTGTAGGCATATTTTGTATCTTTCAGTTTAATCCACTTTTAAAACTAAAATGTCTTTCTTTTTAATGTTCAAAACCAGACTAAAAGAAAAATACTTTAAACTAATGAAATTTTTTTTTTTTAATATTAACTTCTCTATCTTTATGTGTGAACTCCTTTTCTCATGTCATTCAAGTCAAACTAGTCATGTTGAATTTAAATTGCATAACTCCAAACATTATAATTTTTCTGGCCTCCCTCTGTAACACTTTGACGATGGTGCAGACTTCGCAGGACAAAATCACAAGGCCAGGGTTTACTCTTTATGAGTAAAACATGGTTCCTTTGACAATAAATTGTCTGTCTCCACGCACCTGGATAACCCAAAGGAACATCATTTGTGGATGATACAACTTGGCAACAGTAACATTGCAGGAGTTGTAAGAATTTTAATTGTATTTATGTCATAATGCCTATAAAACTACATCACCCAATATCACAAATATGTACATATTAAAAACCTTTCTATTCAACTGAATTTGGATGCGGAGGCACACAGCTGAAAATGTCTTTTAACATCTTTAAAGTGGTAAAAGACCAGTGTTATTTAACATAAATAAATTTCTTAAGAGGCAATCTTGTTATGATTCCATTGATATTTAGATTTTTATTGTGAACAGTTAGGTATTGACAGGTAATACATATTGGCTTAAATTGAGCATCTTAAAACAATGCATAGTGGACTTTTGAAAATCTTTTTAGAAGATATGTAAACAATTTACATTGTCCACATAATATGTGGAAAGAAGTTCTTTTAAATAACTTATTTACACAAATAGTTAACTCAATCTGATTTAATAAAATATTTAAAAAATCAGAAAAAAACAAATTTACTGATTGAAACATCTAAAAAAAAATCTTTAAGAGAAAAAAGAAGACAATCTATCACTCATGCTACAATGTCTTTGTCACAATAATATTATTAATATATAGACATCTGTTTTTAATTGGAATAAAACAAAAATGGCTGATTGTTCACATCTATATGTTTCTTTTGGTTTGACAAAAATAGTACTGTAAGTCTTTTAACAAACTATTTTCCATCACAAATTTTAACAGACAACATTGACGGTTACACATTTAAGCAAGTATTACCGAGGGAACAGTCGGGTGAATAATAGCCATGTTTACATCCCACAATGCACCTGCCTTCATTAATGTGACATGATCCATCTCCTCCACAGTTTTCTGGACAAGCTTAAATAATATATAATTATATCAAATAAAAAGATGTATAAAATCCTAATTAAATAGGTGAAAATGTGTAGAGCTTAAATAATACATAATTATATAAAAAGAAGTATAAAATCCTAATTAAATAGGTGATTATGTCTAGAAAAACAAAGATGTATAAAAGTGTTTGTCCCTTTAAATACTACAAATTTATCAACTAGATTTAACTACAGGGCCATCCATAAATGAATACATCCATTTTTTGCTGATTTTTCCCTCTTTTCCCACAGGCCCATATAGCAACAAATTTGAAGCACATTAATCACAAATCATCACTAATTCTTGACCACACACCTCCTCCATTTCACAGCTGTGTGAAGTGTTTTGTGGATTGCCACTTATTAAGTTAAAGATTATCTCCCTTATAATAATATTATTTAAAATAAATATGTTTTTTAACTCAAAAAAAAAATAAATAATAATAACCATATTATATTTGTGCTTTTATCTTATAAGTTATAATCAAAGCTTAATCAAAAGCTTTCAACTAATATGTATCCTAAAGAATTATTTTTATAATTAATATTTTAACATAAACAAATTAATTTTTATTATTAAGTTTAATATTAACTTAATTTAAAGTATACATATTTTAGATAAAACCATATAGTTTAATTTTTTTTTTTTAATTGACGTCAAGCAATTGATTTTCACTATTATTTTAATATTTTTCAAAATGTAACATTAAAAATCAATTGTTAAGAAAACTAAGCAAGATATTTTTTCTATTAAAATAAAAAGGCTATGGTTATATATTCATTTAATTTATACACGTTCTAACAGACAGTTATACAATCATAAGTAGTTGTACACATTCAAAAGAAATACCTAATGAACAATTCTCTGTATACCATCCAGGCTGGCACCCATGCAAGCACTTGGTTCTAGTCTCATCACACAATCCATTATCTCCACAATTGGGTGGACACTCTGGGAACACATGAACAGATAGTAACAAATCATAACCTCTCTCACTAAATTGATATCATATTAAAATACTTAAACATTATTCTTGTTCATTTCACCTGTTTATGTCTTTTTACCAGTTCAGTTTTTTTACATCAGGAGCTTTATATAGCCAGCCAATGCAGTACCTGGCTTACGCCGATGAGATTGATATAGTTATACTTGGCATGAACAGAAGTGACACAGTTAAAGCAAGCATAAATAAATTTGAAAATGCCTTATCAGTCAAAGCTGATTATTACACCAAGCAATACTGAGTCTGCAAAAAAAACCTAAAGCAAAAAGAAAAAAAAAAAAACTTGGCCAATGTAATGTTAATAGTGTTATTATTATACGACTTATATTTATCATAATATATGTTTGTGTTGTTAATATATGTTTTGTGCTGTTAACTAATTTTGTGGCAGATAAAAACATGTTTCTCTGGTACAGTAATTATAATCAGGGGTGGAGAGTAGCAGAAAAAAATAGCTGTAGGGTCAGGGGGTTCTGTAGAGGGGGCACTGTAAGTACTACTATCTCACAGTTATAGGTCACCCAAAAAAAAAATAAATCATAAATGATATAATTTTAAAAAAAATTAATAGAATATATTTCCTGAATTAGTCAGTAAAACAAACCATATAGTCATAGTGTCATAGCAACATATAAAAACCTAATCAATCAGAATATAGGACTAGACTTAAAGCATGGAAATGCCTTAAGGCATAATCATCTTCTTAGTCTTAGACTTAAGAAGGAATTTAGACTTTGACTTATATCGTAATTATAATATATAAGATACAAGCAATAATACTAATAATAGCACTACTACTATTACTGTTATTCAATATTAATTAAAATTAATTCAATTAAAATTTGTACGTTAATCACATTAAAAGTTAGGGTTCAAAACAACCCATAATGCAGCTAATTACGCATAATACTTTTTTAAGAATTGCCAAACTAGCGGTAATAAACCTTATTTGACTAAATTCCCAGCCGACTGCGTATAACCCTGAGCGTTATACGCAGTCGGCTGGGAATAACTCGCAGGGTTATGTGTTGGTTCAAGTGACCATGTTCCTAAACAATGCTAAGTTTATTTATCATCGTTAAGCCTAATTACGTTATTATACAGTTCATTTAAATAAAGTTAAAGTAAAAAGATTTTGATTTTAATATGCAGACTTTGTATGCAGTAAAACTTCTTATGGTAATTATTTAGGCCTATATTTTAATTTTAATCATAATAATTAGCATACACAAAATGTTTACAGCTGCACATCTTAGTCATCTTACTTGGCGCCTTGGCAAAGAAGAAGCTGGGTAACAAATTTCCAGGCTATGGTCCCCTTCCCTTTCCCACAGTCTCATACTCATACATCTATCTATTTAGGTATATTATAAATTAAATAGCAATATAGCCAAATCTGAGCATGGGGAAGGCTACAGCAGATAGTGTTAAAACTTTAAAACATTACTGATACTGTAGATTTTATAATTAGTGCAGAGGTGTTAGTGTTATCACTAGTACAAACTAGTAATGAACAGGGCAATACTACTTCGCCAGCCTGGCATTGGAAGGGGTATTAAAGCTCAGATTTTGGTATGATTTGAATTTGATTAGCTGGACTACCAATAGCTCTCTAGAAACTATTGGTAGTTTAATACAAATAGCTCCCTGATTATAGGCTATAGACTATAGACTATAGGCGTAGTTAACTACAAATAGACACTTTCTTATAAAATAATAATAATAATAATAGTAATATTTTTAGTTTTAGTTGGCATCGCTTAAAGCTTAAGATTATTAGAGGATGATTGCATTACAAATACACTTTTAAAAGTCGGTATTCTAAAAATTTGTGAAATATTTACATTAGCTGTTTACGATGGTTACATTACTTAAAATATCTAGACCTGAAGCCTACATTATTTACTATCTATTGATATATACATGTCGTGAATGCAGTAGCCTATAGTATAGCAGTCTTAGAGTAATTTCCCATGTCCAATAAGCTTTTCTCTAAAAGAAGTGTCTATATGTCCGAAGACCGGACGAATATATTCTCAAGATATTCATCCGGTGACCATTTCAACAAAGCTTGAATTTCGTGAACGTCACTACAAATCGCGTTGAATGCATAAACCAAGAATTGAAAAGTGTGATATCAAAGCATTAAGGGATGGTTACATTCTTCCCAGATTTAATGGTCGTCCTTAGAGTTCTTAAAAATGAACCCAGGCATCGTGCTATGCCATATATCATATAGTTGGCGCATAGTCCATAAATTGTCAGCACATTTTACGAAGCTCTTTTAGACTATTTATAATTTATTTTTTGTTTGTTTTATATTCAGTTACATGATAGTTATTTATTGACTGTAAAGATTTTTATATATATTTTTTTTTGATTATTTTTTCTCTTCACTTATTACTAAAAGTGTTCTAATGATTTCACTTCATTTGTAATGAACAAATGGTTAAAAAGTGACAATAAAGCGAGACATGCCCTCCGGATGAATATCTCCCACACTATTAATTGTCCGGTCGCCGGACGTATTGACCTTGCCTCCATTAAATGGAGATCAATTATAAGCAATGGTATAATTTATAACTTTTAACATTTAGGAAATTAGCGCAGAACCTAAAAATAAAAAAAAATTAAACTAAATATGAGACGCAGAAATTAACGAATGTGTCGGCAAGAAGACTTCTGCATTATTCTCTTTCCTTTATTAACATTATGAATATGAAATAAAAGTTAACACAAACTATTGTCTATTCTTCTTTTTATTTGTCTCAGAGTGATAATATTAAAATTTAAAAACAAATAGACTTATTTTTCAATCATAATGTTTGTGAAATTTCAACAATGATTTCTTTATTATTATTTTTTTAAATTAATTAATTTGTTTTAATTTTTTTTTATTTCATTTTCTCCATTTAAGTTACCCAGGTTTCGCTAAATGATTTTTTAATAAATTCTTACACTAATATTAATATTGTCCCCCACAAGGTTAGGTGTAAGAGCAAAATGGAACATTTATGTGACGATGGATTTTAAATTAATCGGTAAAAGATGTTTAGGGAGAGGTTGATAAGAGTCCATTGGATTAATGGAGCAGAGCAAGTGTAAATATGAATAATTGGGTGATAGAAAAGAGGGGCTTTACGGTTATCTAAGTTGAGTAACAGTTGACGTTTAGGAGTTAATGGATGGGAGCGAGTTAAGTGATGGGAAGCAACTGAGGATAAGGGGAACACATCAAAATGATTAATTTAATACAACTGCCCTTGGTCAACTCATAAACAAGAGAGGAAAAAATATCGATGCCAGATTTAAATAGTTTCATGGTTTTGATGACACGAAGAAAGATAATAAAGCAAAGCCGAAACGTCACATAACTTACGTGTAGCAGAACATATGCATTTATAGCTTAACGTGCACATTTCAGAATATATTTTCTTTTTAAAGACACTGGCCGATAAACAGTTTCTTTCTTTCAAGGGGTGGTTCTCGTACCAGTACCCGCCACCCACTGGTTCTTTGGATTTGGTCCAAAGGAAGATTTCATTCTCGTCTGTGCGGTTTGCATCCAACCAATCTGTGGGACAAAATATATTTGCTAAAAAAAACAGTGGAACAGAAAGTGGGATTCCGCTCCTCTCGGCCTTTTTCTCTACATGGAGGTGGACGGCATTTTCGGCCAAGGGGGCGTCCATAAAGTACGTCACGCTCCAGAGGGGGGGTGGGGGGGAAGGGGGTGTAAGAAAGTGTGACAGTTTGTGACAGGGGAGAAGGAGGGGGGGTCAGCCCCCGTTTGACGTCACACATTAATTTTTTTTTTACATTTTATTTCTAATTTATTTTTTAATTTTTAGTGGAATTTAATAGCTTTAAAAATAATTTTCAAAAATTGTGTGTATCATTTGAATTAGTTTTATGTCAAAATAGAAGGAAATGCGTATCTCCTGAATGTGTTGTTCACGGTTCCTCTCGCTAGGAGCGCTAGTATTCTGCTGCAAAGCCTTGTTATATGCATACTCTTGCTTTCCTCTTTCTTAAAGTATTATTATTTCTATGTTGTCCGCTGCATAATTATGTCACTGTCCTTTTTATTATTTATTCATTTGGTGAGGTCAAGTTTCTCTAATATACTTCTTAACCTGTGTAAAAAGATTGCATAATCGGAAGATTATCTAAAACTTGACCTCACTTATTGTAAATGAAAAAGCAGCAGATAAATGATGTGTATTATATAATTGTCTACTCTAATTTGTGCAATTTTTGTTTTCAAATTCAATCTAGATTGAATTACTGTTCAATGAATAACTGTGACAACTGATGACAATTAACTATTCTACTATTAAAGTCATTTTAATAATGTGATAGTGAAAATTAAGTGGAAATGTTATATTTTGATACAGTTTAATAGGAAGTGTGTTTTAGATTAAATTTCAATTAGGAATTAATTTTTTTTTTTTTATTTTGTTTTGAAAGTGTAACGTACTTTAGGGGGGGGGGGGGGGGAAAAAATGTGGAAAAACAATTAGGAATTAATTTTTTTTTTTTTTAATTTGTTTTGAAAGTGTAACGTACTTTAGGGGGGGGGGGGTGTAAAAATGTTGAAAAAAGCGGGACGTACTTTATGGACGGCCCCCAAGTGCGACGAAAAGGCAGATATTTTAGGGATTAAAATTCGCTTGGTATAAATTTATTTTGTCATATATTACTTCTCATTGTTATGAGATACTGGAAGTCCGGAAAAAAAATGTCTACGTCTTAATCAGGGAATTTAGCTTTTTTTTTTACCTAATTAACCAGAAATTCGGGGTGAGGAGGGAATGGGCAAAACAATCCTCCAACTAAAAGGGATAGGTCAAAGGTCGGTCGATATGTGAGAGTAAATCCATTGCATCTGTGACTTTCAAAAATGATCATGTGTTTACAATCTTTTTTTTTTCGGTATGATGATGCATGGTCAGATTAAGAAAATTATTCAGTCTCAATGTACAGACAACTTTGGTTCGTAGATGGTGATAATTCATCGAAATAGCCCAGGTTCATAGAAAGTGATAGTTCATTGTAGTAGGCCCGGTCTAAAGATAGCGATAGTTCATTGTAGTTGGCCCCTCTATGGGTCACATTATGCCCCATGATCTAATGAAGGTTTTCCCAAATTTTAAGTTTCATGGACCAGTGGACAAGTTTTGAAAATGAAACCGTGACAAATGCCAGATTTTTGTTATCATAGTTTTTTTTTTTTTAAATTTGATCACAACAATTAAATGTTTTGCGAACCGGCAACCTAAGGCTCACGGACCGGTACTGATACATTTATAACCATTCGAGGAACGCTTGTCTAAAGGAACTAACATTTTGTATGACGACAATAATAAAGAACATGAAATAAAACTTTAATATAACCCACTTTAATGGTGGCCATTATTTTCTTCTTTTTATTTTAAATCAAGAGACTGCTTCCTTTGTCATTCGCCCCAGATCATATTATAAGAGTTCAGCCCAAGAAGACACCTAACACAACAGTATATATAAAAATAATATATATATGGGGGTTTAGAAAGAGTGTGCCCTATTCCACCGCCATCTTTTCCTTATGATGTCTCCAGAAATAGGCTTCTGGTATTCCCTTTCCACTAAGTATATATATATATATATATATATTGGATGATTTTTTGGAAAGGTAGGCTCCAGTATGGCAGCTTAAAAAATATACTATTGAAGCTATGGCGCCAAGGACCGTGTAGTGCTTTGGCCTTCCTCACCACACCCTCCCACTCAGACCTAACTAATGCTTTTCTTTTCCATATTTTGATTCCAAGCTGTTGTTTCTGCAGTTTTTGTTATGGTCCAAGTTTCTCTTGCGTATGTTACAACTGGTCTGATTACAGTTGTATTTTAATTTTTTTTTCTTGTAATGTTTTTAATTTTGAGTTTTTAATTTTTTGAAAGTGTGGTTACTAATTTTTATGGTTTCAACAGACTTTCCTTCTCTTAGCATAGTTATGTATTTTCTTTTATTGGTTGATAACGTCTAGTCCAGGTTGTACTGATGGGTCTTCTAATTCAAAACAAAACTTTTGTTATAACTTTGCTCTTTCATATACAGACGCATTATCATCCCCCCCCTCCCAAGTCCTTGTACTGATGCGTCTTCGAATTGAAAAAAAAACAACAAAAAAAAACTTTTATTATAACTTTGCTTTTTCATATACCGACTCATTCTCATCCCATCATATCCTACCCACCCCCACCCCCCTCGGTAGATCCAGTTGATGTGCCGGAAGTTATCTACATGCAATGAAACCTGGAAATAACTCGGGATCTTAGCAATTGTGATGGTATTTACACGTGACGGAAAAAAAATAAAAATAATTCCGTGCACGGCCAAGTTGGGACATATTCTATGGACAGCGCTATTTACTTACTTACTTATGCCCTTTACCCAGTATGGGGAAGCCCGACAACAAGAATTTTACATTCGTCTCGTTTCTGTGCTTTCCGTTTCAGTTGCTTCCAAGTGCTGTACACACTTTACTTTGTGTGTTTTCCTCCAACTCGCATCTGATTGTATATTTAGGCTTTCCTCCCTTTCTTTTTCCTTGTTGATTCCATGCTAGGCATTGTCTGGTGATGTTACATGGGGGTTTAGAAAGAGTGTGCCCTATTCCACCGCCATCTTTTCCTTATGATGTCTTCAGAAATAGGCTTCTGGTATTCCCTTTCCACTAAGTCTTTGTTGGTGATTGTGTTTGACAATTTAACGTTCAGGATCTTTTTAAGGCAAATGTTTATGAAGTTCTGTACTTTCTGCGTAATGGTCGCTGTTTTTTTTTCAAGTATCGGCTCAACAGATTAGGACTGTTTTGAAATGTGTGTTGAAAATTCTAAGTTTGCTTCTTTGTCTACAATATTTTTCTTAATTGCACAACCTAGGACCTAGCTTTTTCAATTCTACACTGACATCCTCTTCGGATCCACCATTTATGTCCATGGTGCTGCCAGAAAGATATACTCCTTGTAGGCTGTGTATATATTTGTGATCTTTGCCTTGCTTTTATTTAAATTGTATACCAGCTGTGCTAAAATGGTGGCTACACCTTTTTTCTTTCCTGCATTTGTTGCTGGTTGTGGGACAGAAGTATGATATACTCTGCAAAGTCTAGGTCATACATTTGTTGTCAGAGTCATCTCTGTTTTCCGTTACTCTTTTTATCTGAGGTTTTTTCATTATCCAGCCAATTGCAAGGATGAATAGAAAAGGTGGTTGGGCGGGTTGGTAAGAGACATTCTCGTCTGACTTCTATTTCGACTTTAAAAGCATATGTGTCTTCTAACATGTACAACAAAGCATACCATTTTTTCATAAGAACCTGGGGCGATTCTAATTAGTTTTCCTAGTACTTCATAATGCCGGAGATTTTTCCACAATGTTTTTCGGTCCAGGCTATCAAAGGCCTTTTTGAAGTCAATAAAATTTAGAGATATGGTGAAGGTCCATCCGGTGGATTGTTATGCAATGCTAAGGAGTGTTGCAGCTTGATCAGAACATGATCTTTTTCGACGGAGGCAAGTATCTTAATCTCGTAGCTGCGTGTTGACCTGGTTCTTCATTCTAGTGACATTTATTATCTTAAAGACTTTTCCTGGTACAAATAGCAATGTAATTCCTCTATATTTTGCAAATTTGCTGATAACCTGTTTCGTTGTTATCTTGACGCAGTATCCTTCTTTCCAGTATTTTGGAACTCTCTCTTCTTCACACATTTTTTTTGAAACAGAGGGTTATTGTATCTATATCTAATCTCATCATCTCTATTGTGATTTTATGTGGCCTCGATGCTTTCCTTATTGTCAGCTGCTTTATAGCTAGAACTATATATTCTTGATTTCGGGCACTGTCTTCTATTTTTAAAGCTTTCATTTGCTGGTTGTATATCTGGTGGGTCTGTGGGTGGAAGTCTGTTTAGGAATTCATTTAAGTATTCCACCCATCTTTTTGTTCTCTTCGTTCCGTTATGGTCTAACTTCCTTGTTTTTAACTAGTCTCTTTGGCGTCTTGTATCTTGATGAGAGGTTTCCTGTTATGTCATAGAACACTTTCATGTTCCCGTTATGGATGTTGCTTCTACTGTTGAAGATATACCATGTATCACAGCTCTTTTATCTCTTAAAATCCCTTATTTTAACTACGCTTTTGTTCTTTGGTGGCTTTCTTGGTGGCAAAATCTTCGAAAGGCCTAATGTACCCTCTTCCCTTCAAACTATCGAGCTGAAACTTGGGACATAGACTCAATGCCGATTAAAACATATTCTGTTAAATTTTCAGCTCAACCCACAAATTCCAGTTTTTCAAAGGGAACATGAAAAACAAAATCCCGATAACTGCACTAAAAGAGATTCTTAAAAATAAAAGAAGATATCTCAAATGCTTTTGGTGCGCAATGTTTCCTTTTGGTTTTCTGAATTAGTTGTTGGAATAAATCATTAACATAATACTATAGTTCAGGCTCATGAAAAAAAATGTCCGTTTGCGAGACTTTAGAGTTTGAGCGCTATTCGAGATCTATTATAAAGTGCTTCATAAATAATCGCTCAATAATTTTATAAAATACATTAATACGAAAAACGATGTTTTCATGGGTTGTTTTTTTTTTTTGTTTCCCTTTTCCCCCCCCCCCCCCTTGATTAGCCTCGTTATCTTACTCTTGTGCTATTGTTGTATCTTCCCTTGTGCTGTAGTCCTTAATGGCCTCCTTCATTACTTTCCTCTAGTTTATTTTTAGCAACGTTGTTGAACAAGAGCCAGTCTTTGTATTGAGTGAGAGCCGATCTTTGTGTTGAGTGAGAGCCAATCTTTGTATTGAGTGAGAGCTAATATTTGTGTTGATTGAGAGTCAATATTTGTGTTGAGTGAGAGCCAATCTTTGTGTTGAGTGAGAGCCGGTCTTTGTGTTGAGTGAGAGCCAATCTTTGTATTGAGTGAGAGCCAGTCTTTGTATTGAGTGAGAGCCAATATTTGTGTTGATTGAGAGCCAATCTTTGTGTTGAGTCAGAGCCAATCTTTGTGTTGAGTGAGAGCCAATCTTTGTGTTGAGTGAGAGCCAATCTTTGTGTTGAGTGAGAGCCAGCTTTGTGTTGAGTGAGAGCCAATCTTTGTGTTGAGTGAGAGCCAATCTTTGTGTTGAGTGAAAGCCAATCTTTGTGTTGAGTGATAGCCAATCTTTGTGTTCAGTGAGAGCCAATCTTTGTGTTGAGTGAGAGCCAATCTTTGTGTTGAGTGAGAGCCAATCAATGTGTTTTTGTTTCGCCGGTCCTAATCCCTCGCTGCAGGTGAATGTTACATGCTTATTTATATTTTGCCATTGAAGCTCTGACTGGTCATCACTTGTTTGGTCTTGCAGTTCCTGGAACTTATTTCTCAAGGTAACAATGTATCCTGTCTTGTCTGCTCGTTTGTCAGGAGGGCTATGTTATATTTTAGTCTTCTAGCATCTGTCTCTTTTCAGTTTTGCTTAAGTTTAAGCTCGAATCTTGCAAAAAAAAACTTCAGCTCATCTTTTTGCTCGCACATCTTGTAAAGACCTTAGCAATTGTTTGCAAATACACATTTTATCAAATTAGTTGTATGCTATGTATAGCGCTATTTAAATGTTCGTTTTATTTTCCAAAAAATCGCTATAAATATTGTTATGCACTGTTTTTGGGCAGGTAGGATCAAACTCAAATTCCGTCCCTAGATCAAAACTTCTCGCTACGCAACTATATTTCTTAATAATCAATTTTTGTTGTTTATAAAAATATTTTTAAAATATTGAAAAATAACTTATAATTTAATAACTCAAGGAGTATTTATAAACAAAACATAGAGTTCACCAGAAAATCATTGAATTATCTATTTATCAATCATGCAGAGCAGTGCTAAAGAGGTGAAGAATTGGGAGTTATTTGTATGTTTCAAGACGCTCAATCTATCGCAAATGCTCACGATCCTTAAAGACGAAACTTGATATTGCTGGAATGAGAGTTATTGTAGATTTATGAATGGCGAGACAGTTTTTGGTTTGTCAAATCCGATGAGAAGATTGTTTTATTTCGATAGAAATGGTTCTCAGTAAATGTTTTGATTTTTCTTCGAGAACCAACTGTCAGAACCAGTCCTCTTAAGCAGACCCCCTCTGCTCCCTGTGAACCCAAAAGTTTTGGAATAATCAATATAGCTTGGCCGTTGGGGCTAGACTAAAATTTTCAAGGGGTTAAAAGTAATGGTGTGTTCTGCATTTACTCAAGTATCTACGCTATACTAATTTGTTAAGCTAAAAATCAGTAGAAGTTATTTGTCAATATTTTCCCCCTAGATGTATGAGGTTGTAGCGAACGATCAACTAGTGGGTTGAATTGATTTTGTGTGTGTGTGTGTGTTTGCTATATTTGTTTGTCATATCCCGTTGTCAAAGACACTTATTACTTAACAACTCTGTTCCCGGGTAGATAGATTCGGGTGTTTTGAAACTTTAATCAAATTATTGTTCAGTGTTGAAAAAAAAAACATTAACAGTTCGTACAAGAGTGTGGCATAAAATTGTTTTGCACATAAAATATCTTATTAATCTCTTTTCAAGTAAAGTAAAATAATAGTTCTCATCATTTAAGATTTTCATTAATGCCTGCTTAAATCATGTATTCTCATAATTCATAAGCAAGAGAAAGCAAACACTAATCAGAATAACTTACAATAAACACAATCAGGATACAGTATTTTATCTGATGAGATACATTTAATTTACTTATACTTAGAGAGACCTCGTCATGCGTTACGCATTTTTTATTGTTTAAATCCAAAAACTAAAAAAATGAACTTTTTGGCAAATATTTCCGGAAAAAAATAAATAAATATGAACATTGAATAAAGTCAGTCAGTTTTTTTTTTCTTCTTTTTTAATTATTGTGATGTCAACCCTTCTGTACTAATCTATCAAAGCAATTGAGATGGCAATTGTCCTGTACTTACAAAACAAAGTTGTAATTTCAGATGTCAAAGCTATTGTACTTACAAATTAAAGTTGTATATTAAGATGTTAACCCATTCTGTACTTACACATCAACTCTTTAAATATGCTGGTATTAAGTTGAAGAAGTACACTCAGGTCCGGCAGTTCGGCTATTTTCATACTTTTAGATAGGCAGCACGATATCTAGAAAAATTTTAAAAAAAATAAGTTGTGTCTTTAGGTTAAATAATTTTAACGATAAAACAATAAATATCTTTAAGTTGCAAATACTTTTTCTCAAGATTAGCAAAAAAACCCCAACAAAGTAGTAATAAATATTTTGTTTTTACAATCCTTTGCTTTATTTTTGTTTTGGGCGTCTTTTTCAAGAAGGCTTGTCAAATTTATGTGTGTTTCATGTACACTTAAATCGCCCCACCCATTGTAGCAGGTTGGTGTGAAGTCGTGATGGGGGAGGGGACGGCGAAAAAGCTTGGCTCGCCCAGGGTCCCACTAACTCTAACTAGCTAGGCCAGGGCGTGTGAATGGTAAATGATTTATTTTTTTGGAAAAAAAAATCATTGGTAAAATGGAAACATTTTCTAAATATTTTTGAACCACATTTCCTTCAAATTAAAAGGACATAATATTAACAGACGCAATGGCAGAATACACACAAATAGTTACACCTGTTTATATTGATATTTCTGAAAGCTAATCTTGAGAAGAAAGTCAATCTACAAATTGAAATGACATCTGATCAAAATTATATATATATTTTTTCCTTCTTTCTAAATAATGGGGTCATTCATAAGTTAGACAGCCTCATTAGAGTTTGTGTTAAAATCTTTTTCCCCCCCCCCCCCCCCGATTCGTTATGTCGATATATATATGTGTGTGTGTTTGTAATAAACTTTATTTGAAAATAACATTTCACCCCAAAGGCTCGAAGTGCGGTACAAAGTCAACCATATTAAAAGAGAAATAAAGCAATCTGTATTTTACCACATTACAAAAACTACATGCAAGCATCCCCATTCTAAGTCTTTCATAACTTGTAACCATAAACAACACAAGCCAATATACATCTAGGAGATAATAGCTAGCTGGAAAAGATGGTAGACAACATCATCCCAGCAGGTGTCTGCGAAATAGATGTGTTTTCACATCGGTTTTGAAGGAATCCAGTGTCTGGCTGTTTCTGAGAGCGACAGGAAGTATGTTCCAAATTTTTGGGCCAGCAAAAGCGAAAGTGTGCCTTCTGTAAGTCTCAAGGTAAACACGTGGTATAGACCGTAATATGTATGCGTTCAAGGACTCCACCATGGGCTTGCAAATCCGGTTTCGTACTGATGGATCAGTATTTAACCTTAGGAGGCTTCAAGCTAAAACCAAGGTCAAACATACCACGATCAACGAGCTTCTGTTTGCAGATGATTGTTCCCTCAATGCTCCATCAGAAGCTGTCATGCAACACAGCGTTGATATCTTCTCTGAGGCCTGCCATAACTTTGGCTTCACAATCAACACAAAGAAGACTGAGGTGATGTATCAGCCAGCTCCCAGTAAGCCCTACGTTGAACCCAACATCATCATCAGTGGACAGCGTGCTCAACCCGGTGGATAAATTTACTTACTTGGGCAGCACCCTCTCGAGATCTGTCGTCATGAATTATGAAATGAATGGCAGATTCGCAAAAACTAGTGCCCTATTTGTCAGGCTCCGCAGCACTGTTTGGGACAGGAGAGTTATCATTCGAGAAACAAAGCTCAAGGTCTATAGCGCAGCAGTCCTCCCGACACTGCTCTATGGATGTGAAACGTGGACTGTCTACCAGCGTCACGCTAAGAAACTGAATCATTTTCACACTACCTGCCTCAGGAAACTCCTCGACATCAGGTGGCAAGACAAAGTCCCCGACACCGAGGTTCTCGCTAGAGCGAACCTACCTAGTATCTTCACCACTCTGATGCAGTCTCAGCTCCGTTGGATAGGACACGTAGCCCGTATGGCAGACCACCGGCTCCCGAAACAAATATTCTTTGGAGAACTCACGATAGGCAAGCGCTCCCAAGGAGGCCAAAGAAAGCGTTACAAAGACTCACTGAAAGTGGCACTAAAGGCCTTCAGCATAAACACTACTCAATGGGTGCAGACAGCCCAGGACAGAGCCAGATGGAGAGCTGCTGTCAAGAAGGGGGCTAAATCCCATGAAGCTAAGAGAATAACCACAGCTGAGACACGCAGGCTTGTCCGAAAGAGCAACATTAGGTCATCGCCTGAAGCAACTATTCCATGCCCACGGTGTCATAGATTATTCCGAGCAAGGATCGGTCTAACAAGCCACCTAAGAGCTCACCGTAATCCCATCCCCCCCCGCCCGCCCCTAACCGGATGATTCGATGGTCCTTGTCGACTTCGACGGACGAACAACAAAAATATGTTATATATATATATATGTATTTATATCTATTACGGTCCATAACACGTGTTTGTCTTTTTGTTTTGTTGAATTTTGTTTTCTGAAATTTAAAAAAAAAATGATTTTAACAAAAACAATATATTTTACATACTTTGGCATCAGTCCACTGTGTTGCTTCAAACGATGGACGAAAACAGGTATTTGAAATAAACTGAGCATCTGCTTCCTCACAAAATCCACTCGAAACTGAAATAAGGAATATATTTCACTTGAGATTGTCCTCTGCACTTTTTAATACATTAATTATAGTCAATACAAAACGATCCTTCCGTAGGTAAAAGGCTTAGGACTAAAGAAGTCCAAGATACCGAGTTTGAAATGTTTTGCACAGTCGGAAATATGAAAATAGATATACGCTTTGACTTGAATCGCTACAGGAACACCAAAAGTGTTGGCAGCATGCTGGAAACACTTGGCTGTTCACTGGAAGAAAGACGACGAAAATGCACTGCTCCACTTTCCCAGCAGAAAACAGAAACTCTTTCCTCTCCCTCTAGCCGGCGACGAGGCCATGGCAGGCAGTTCCGGCTCATAATCGCAAGAATACAGTACAGGAACGGCTCATTCCTGCTTGACCCCAAGACAGTCCCGTGCTGGAACAAGCGTCCAAGCGGAGCAGTTGAGGCGACAACATTTGAATCATTTGCGTGTATTGCTTCCCGCTTTCAAAACCCCATTTCCTGATACCCTCGCTGACGATCCCTTACAACCAGTTAAAAATCCTCTTCATACCACGCACAGAAACTTCGCGAACCCGTCTACTTAATTAGGAAGTCAGAATGAGCGATACATTGATCTCGGGGTTGACAAATTATAGAAAAGGACGTTTACCGCCGAATACCTGGCTCAAATAAGAAATATTTTATATTTTTAAAACAAATATTTTTAAAAGTTGGAAAAGCTTGGAATCTTTATTTTGATCGTATTGCGATTTTTATTGAGACGCATATTTTAACGTATATTGCGTTTGAGTTATATTACTGTTAAATCTTTATTTTCAATTGAAATGATTTTATTTCAACCGCAAGACACACGCTAGACATGCAATTAGTAAATTATTCATTAACATTGTCACATGTACACGACTTATTGCATTCATACATTATATTAAGTTAATGGATATTACTATTACCGGAATTAGGTGAACTTAACATAAATCGGAACGATGTGATGTACTAGTATAGTTTAATTAGTTCCAATTATAGCATTACCAAATCAATATTTACCTCTAATGGGTAAGGCTGAGAGGGTTATCACAAATAAAATGAAGTTTACATGGCATTTTATCATTGTAATATTCGCTGTCTTTATACGGTAACCAACAATTACCCTAGTACTATAATAATAGTGGCCAAGTTTGTGCAAAAATTTAACGTAAATCATCTCTTTGTTGTTTTACTGTTATTCATGTTTTGTTTTATTACAGAAAAGCTTTGTTTTGTTCTTTTTAAATATTGGTACACATTTTGTCTTTTAATGTGCAGTTAAGCGCCAGCATTTATAATTTCCCATTTCGCCAATTTAAATAAAAAAGGCACATGCCAATTTTATTCAAATAAAATATATGCATGTGTTAAGAGAGAGAGAGAGAGAGAGAGAGAGAGAGAGAGAGAGAGAGAGACAGAGAGATAGAGAGAGAAAGAAAGAGAGAGACAGAGAGAGAGAGAGAGACATAATACCGCGTGTCAGTATTGATTTCGTGGAAGAAGCTGTCTCAGCAAGTAACATGAAAACTCAAACCATTTCCACACAAATCATTTATAATTTCCCATTTCGCCAATATAAAAAAAAAAGGCACATGCCAATTTTATTCAAAAAAAATATATACATGTGTTAAGAGAGAGAGAGAGAGAGAGAGAGAGAGAGAGAGAGAGAGACAGAGAGATAGAGAGAGAAAGAAAGAGAGAGACAGAGAGAGAGAGAGAGACATAATACCGCTTGTCAGTATTGATTTCGTGGAAGAAGCTGTTTCAGCAAGTAACATGAAAACTCAAACCATTTCCAAACAGCAATCCGAGACAGGGAACTAACTGTATCACTCTCATATACCAGTACACACATGCTTCTAAAAACTTTAAAAAGATGCAGAAAATGACCGCTAACCAATCAGATCCCTCATCTTCTTAGTATGACACAGAAGACAGTGGAGTCTCTGGATGACAATAAACAAAGTAATATTGAACGATTAAAAGACCGAGCTGATATCCCCATTGCTAGCGCTCAGATTAAAAAAATATGTAAATACACACAGCCCTTACTCTCGCAGGTGTGCAGATTGAGTTTGCTCAAACAGTGCGAAACCGAGGTGTCTACTTAGACAGAATTCTAACTATGGAAAATCACATTAACATGGTTGGCAAGGCAATTTTATAGTCTTGCGCAGTCTAAGTCACATCAGACCTTTTTTAACGTTTGATGCATGAACGAGGCTGATGTTCGCATTTGTTCTATCAAGCATGGACTACTGCACTGCTGTCACGGAGGTTCTTCCGGCTACGCTCCTGGATAAATTCCCGAAAGCACAGAATAATGCGGCTCTCATTTTTCTGCGCAAACGCAAATTTGACCATGCTAAACACTTCTGAGACAGCTGCATAGGCTGCCGGTCCACGCTCGCATAGAATACAAAACTCCAACTGTGTGCTACCGCTGCTTGCATGACCCTGGCGCCGTCCTAATCCAAAGAGGTCATAACGCGTTATGTGCCCACTAGATCACTCTGTTCATCCAATAGTGGCAAACTCTGGAGTCCATCTTGATACCTAAGAAAGGTGCAGTTTCGTTTTTGTTGGCTCAAGAATCTTGAATGGCCTTCCTGTCGCTCTCAGAAACAGCCAGACACTGCATTCTTTCAAAATTAAGTTGAAAACACATCTTTTTCGCTCTTACCTGCAGGGGTGATGTAGTCTATCTCCTTGTTTCCAGCCTGCTCACATTCTTCCATGTAGATTTTATATTGTTGCCTTTTATATTTTGTTTGTGGAAAATTTTCATATATGTTTGGCTTTGTACCGTGCTTCGAGCCTTAATTAGGGATGAAGCGTGTTTTTGAAATTATCTTTATTATTTATATATTTAAAAATTACCTTAAAGCACTTCAGCATAATGCTGATGTTACTTGATCGTATTATGGAATACGTTTCCTCCACCAGTAACTTAATGACATAAAACAACTCATATATTTGCTTAATTTTTTTTTTTAAGTGGACCTAAAGTGTAGCCTTGTTTCAATGGCTCCGTCAAAGAATGAAGTTAAAGAAATATCAGATCAATTAAAAATATTCCAAAGTTAAGCCTGCAGATGTTCAAGTTTACACTGACAGTGAACAAATGCGAAAAAAATTTTCAGGCTTGGAAACATTTGGTCGGATGCATAACCCTACAGTAATAATTATATCTGCAAAAAACACAATGTTGAACGATCAGATATATTTAGACCGTTATATTTTATGGTTTAAAACCTTCATGTGCTAAAGGGGATTTAAATTAAAAACAATAATATAAAATGTATCTGATTATGAAAATGTTAAATGTAAAGAAAACACATACTGATACATACATACAGGTTACCCGTACTTGGAATGTGTTTAAAGCATTTTTAAATAAGTGAAATAATAATAATTAGGACCGGAGGCTAAACTTCTTTGTTTTTTTTTTATGACTTTGGTTCATAGTCTGAGATCAATAGGCTATTTAAATGGAGAAACTGGGTTGGTTTCGTTTAGAGCATTTGTTTAAGGCTGCGACTATTCGCACCCGGGTATCAGAAGTGAGAGGTTAGGATTAAAAAAGCTATTTAAAATATTATTGTTGGGTTTGTAAGAGAAAATGAGATATTAAAGGAAAGATAATTAAATGGGCTATATGTTTGTTAACTTACTTCTTCGGTTTAAATAAAATAAACTACCACAAATTATATTTACACACTCAGTAAATTCACGTCTAATGTGCCATAGCCCAAAACGCTCTTAACTTGAAAAACATGGTGTATGCTCAAGGTTTCCCTCCACCATAGAAATTGATTAATAACAAAGGACACCCGCAATCAAAAATTCTGATAACCTCTGCCTTACGTGAATCCCACAGTCGTACTTGGACTAAATTTCTCTTGTGTTAGACTCCTAGAATGTGCCTCACACATACACTATTATATTCTTATTTATTATATTTTATATACAGTACATAGTATTGTGGACAAACTAGAATGGAAGTCCCACTTTGGGCTAAGATTTACATATTTTATAATGTGAGTGGTAGCAAAATGGTTAGCTCGGTCTTTTTAAATTAAGGCTATGACACATTAGACCTGAATTTACTGAGTGTGTATTTAAAACTGCCCGCTGTCTCATCACAACCACACATCTAAATGTTATATTATATTATATTATATAAATACATACATATGTATATGTATATATAAATATATATGTATATAACATCATGCATACATGTGTGAAAGAAATATGGATATAACATCATGCATACATTTGTGCTATCAGACAAAGATAAAAGTCAATTGTATGGGGTTGCTATAATTATCAATCATAGAACAATATGAGATTTCCAAAGGAAGCTTTAATTATTTGATTTATTCAATGAACAAGATTTAAAAGGCATCGCATTTAAGTTTTCAAAAGGTATTTTCGTATGAATTCACATGCTAAAGGCCCATTTTTACTTTCAATTAAAACAATTATATTAAAAAACATTTTACACTGTAGAGTATTAAGATATGTTATTGTCATAAATGTTGGCACGCATATATTTACTGCTATGACAGTTGAGTGGCAGTTGGAATAAAAAAATATAAAGTTTACATTGGCATGCTAAGAAATAAATATTCATGTATTGTGTTTGTCTTCTGCATAGATTTAGTTCGTTTGATAATTATAGAACTACTTAAACTATAATGTTAAAATTGTATCAATTTATGAGGACTCGGGACAAGGATGAGTTGTCCTTTCTTAGTCATAAAGTAATTGTCAATTGTTGATTTAAGGAAAAATAACAATTATTACTATTCATCACATCAGCAAAGCTGCTGATTTTCCGTAACAGTCAGATAGCCTGAAACATATTTCAACTGTCTGTAAAGTGAGACAGCTCTGAGCGAACTATTTTCTGCCTTACCACTGTATTGTAGGACAACATTTGAGTTAATTTTATTTGCTTTCTTTTAGGTTATAATAATTCTTGCAGATGAACCCAGCTTTTCTAAATAGTGTTAATTGTTTGCAATAAATACAAAATCATCCAGATGGGGTGGAACGGGACACGTTACAGTAGACCC
The DNA here is from genome assembly GCA_964033795.1 of Lymnaea stagnalis. NCBI lineage: Eukaryota > Metazoa > Mollusca > Gastropoda > Lymnaeidae > Lymnaea > Lymnaea stagnalis. The sequence continues at coordinate 246,583 of CAXITT010000286.1, forward strand.
ATGACATGCAGGTGTTGTAGAGAAATAAAAACTTTTGGACAGTTGTATTTATTTGAGCCAAGGCTCACCATTTTTTTAATACATTTTCAAGGCAGAGCTCACACTTTTTGTTACAGTCTAATGGAAAAGATTTTCAACAAAACATTTCAAAGAAAACGATTATAATGAGTTTGTGTTTAAAATGCTTGCTTTCATCTTTCTACAAAAAAATATGTATCACTCAGTACACAAAGAAGTAGTTTGTGACTTAGTACTCCAATCAATAACATGCACTGAACATAAACATTAAATTATGATGGTTTGTGGCGGTTTTGTTAATGGCATACACTACATTAAGATTACTGGTACACAGCTATTTTCAAAACAGTTTCTCGTGTACTTATTATTGTCTTACACAAAAGCTGTGTTTTTACGATAAATAATATAATTCTTCATGAAAGAAATTGTTCAGTAGTGATGTGATACTGCTCGGAGCGTCTCACACTCACCAAGAGACAGGACTCACGTCTGTGTTTAGAGGAAATATCACTCCGGTTCTCCAAGCTGTACAGAAGCTAGATATCTTCTTCTTACTCTGAATAATGATTTAAACAAAACAAGCAAGAGGGCGACAAAGACTGAGCCAAACATGAAGATAATGAAATAGGAGTCCTGTAAGCTACTGGATTCTGAAATTATATCAATAATGATAAAGAACATTACGAACATTTTTATTCTCCTCGCATAAAATTTACTAATTAAAAATATTTAATGGAGACTGTTCTGAAAATCATTTAAAAAGAAAACTCATCTATAATTGTTTATTAAAAAAGTGTCTGTTTTGTAAAAGTATTTCATTTATATCGAAATAATGTTCAAATCATAGCTTAACAAAGTAAAGAAAAAAACATGGACACATTTTTGTAATGACATATTTACCTCTGCATTTATCTTTAAAGGTTGAGTATATTTTCTATAGTACTTTTCTTTCCATAACTGTCAATCTCCGCGACCCCCACCATCCCTTTATTTTCTCTCTGTCTCTGGTTTCTGTATTCAACTGCCATATTCTACTAAATAAGATCTTCACACGCTTTCTTTAAACACAGACTGGTTCCGATGCTTAACCCTAATTCTAATTAAGATAACTCTCTGAAAACATCATATCAGCTGACACTTAGCCAATCAATCACTGCTGTCCTTCTTTAGCCTAGTAAGTTGACCAATCACTCCTTCCGTTCTCTAGCCTAGTAAGTTGACCAATCACTCCTTCCGTTCTCTAGCCTAGTAAGTTGACCAATCACTCCTTCCGTTCTCTAGCCTAGTAAGTTGAACAATAACTACTTCCGTTCTCTAGCCTAGAAAGTTGACCAATCACTCCTTCCATTCTCTAGCCTAGTATGTTGACAATCACTCCTTCCGTTCTCTAGCCTAGTAAGTTGACCAATCACACCTTCCGTTCTCTAGCCTAGTAAGTTGACCAATCACTCCTTCCATTCTCTAGCCTAGTAAGTTGACCAATCACTCCTTCCATTCTCTAGCCTAGTAAGTTGAACAATAACTACTTCCGTTCTCTAGCCTAGAAAGTTGACCAATCACTCCTTCCATTCTCTAGCCTAGTATGTTGACAATCACTCCTTCCGTTCTCTAGCCTAGTAAGTTGACCAATCACTCCTTCCGTTCTCTAGCCTAGTTAGTTGACCAATCACTCCTTCCATTCTCTTGCCTAGTGAATTGAACAAATCACTCCAATACTTCTCTACCATTTTAAAGGCACAAATCACTCCTATATTTCTCTTGCATATCAAAGGCACAAATCACTCCTACACTTCACCAACTCACTCAAGTCCCAATCACTCCTACCCTTATTGAAATAATGATGGTATCGTGGAAGGATATTTATTTTTTTATATAAACAGAAATAATAACCAGTTTTGCTATAAAATCTAAAACTATCTTTTAAATGTAATAGTCATATTAAAACAACAGTAGCAACATTGTAGCTATTTATTTGCATCACTCTTTGTTCTTCATAAATGTTTTTTTAAAAAAATATAATTATATATTTTTGTATTGAACCTATTGTTAAGCTTGATTGAATGACAAACTATATATATATATATTAACAATAAACTTCTTATAATATTCCTAACTATCACAAATTGTAAAAAGGCTGAGTAAATAAATATTAATCAGCAAATTACATTTTTAAACTGAACAATAAAACAATGAAATAACTACTTACTGACAGAACAGGTGCTGCTCTCATAACCTTCCAAGCATCCACTCAAACATATCCCATAACCTTGTGAACACCCGCCATCTCCAGCGCAGGCGGCACACCCTATAAACAATTTATTATAAATTACGAAAAAATGTATGGGACATGAATATACTCTGCATCAAAAGAATAGCAAAGACGTAACCATCTTAGCCGTAATAAATATTTGTACAGTTTCTTCCACAAATGAAGTAATAAGTATAGAAGTAGAACATTTGAAACAAGTACCGGTATAGTAAGGTACATTACTTCGTTACAATAATGAGTAACATTATAGGAGTTATACCCTTGAAACATATCATTATTGCCCCATCAGCAGATATGAGCTGGTTTTAACAGAGAAATAATTTGATTTGAAAAATTCAGCGTTTGTTGTTTCGTTTTCAATTAGCAACAAAAACACACAATATGTTGGATAGGAAGGAAAATCTTGGTATGAGTGGACAAAGACATTTAGTGTGGCCTGTTGTTCACTGATTACAGTTGGCAACAATGCTAAAGCTTCATTGAAATTTGGTCTTACTATTTGCACAAGTGAAAATTTGGCTATTTTAGAATTTGTTTTATAATGATTTTAAACCAAACTTTCCATGAACCAACTTTGGGTTAGATGGTAGGAAAATGTCACATTAGGTATAATCAAATGTTTGGGCTTAATGAATATATTATATTTAAAAAAAAATTGATTAAAAATTAAGGAGTATCTTATAGTCTGTAGCGTCTTATCTTCCGAAAAATATTGTTATTATTAGTTCAACTACCTTTATATTGTAGATTTATAATTTTTTTTAAGTTTTAGTACTTTAAATTCCAAAATATAGCAAATTAAATCTAACATTCATAATTGGAACAACATGGTCATTTAAAATGAATATGTTGATGATAATCATTTTGATGTGATTAATATTTGAGTTTTTAATTTTTAATGCATCATTATAAACAAATTGTTCATCAAATAACAAACACAGATTTCTAGTCATATTTGTTGGTACATAAATCTATTTCTGCAAATGACACTTGCTATCCGCCTCACAAGATCAAGAACAGATCATTATAAACTTCTTAAAATTTATGCTGATGTGGTTCTGTTTTTTAATGGTCTTTTGTAATAATTACGATACGTAAAATTACACATATTCTTGTGAATTTGATCAGTAGGAATAGAATTTATATGATTTTGTTTTTTTAAATGTCCAAAATATATAAGCAAATCACATACCTTATACAAAGGTAATATAAATACTTAATTGATTTGTCCCATATTTTAGTGAAAATGAAATGAAATCTGTTGTTTTCTAAATTGCAAGAAAGGGGACTGCTGGGACCATAAAGCTGTCATAATAATGCAAAAATATAATTAAAAAAACATAAATTTAAGCTGTCTTGTCACCTATTAGTTGTAAAATAAACTTTTTTTTAGATACTATCGACTTTGGATTTAACAGAATAAGAAAAACAATGGACATTTAATGTAATTATATCATACAAAGGTAAAGTTAAAGCAATAATAACATCAAAGGTAAATAAATGCTTACTATGGTTGCAGTAAGGTCCAGAGAAACCACGAACACAGCCCAAAGAACACGCTTTAGTGATTTTGTCACATGTTCTTCTCAAACATTTATTGCTACACGCTGCAACATATTAAAATTGTATACATTTGCTATTGTTTAAACAATTTTAGTTGCTGTATTAAAGAAATAATATATTTAAATAAGATTTAGATGTTTCAACTAAAAATAAATACATTGATAACGTGAAATGAGATTTCAAATACTTATAGAATTTGATAGATGATAGATTACTATGTCACTGTTACTAGAGAAAACATATTTCCAGTTTAAAATTAATTTATTTTAAAACTTTAATAATAAATTTTTGTATCATGCAACAGGTAAAAACACACAACAAAATGCATTTCATTCATTTTTATACATACAAAAGTAAGCAATAAACATGTACATTGAAAATAGCTTTAAAATATATTATTTGATATCTTATCAATTGAATACAATGCAGGTCTGCTAAGATCATATTCAAATCTATCAGAATCTCCACCCGACACAATGTATTATTATATTATCATATATACTGTCAGAATATACTAGTCTATATCACTATGTTAACAAACAAATATGGCTTTTTCACATCTCCTGCCAGTGAATACATCTTTACATACAATAAAGTCCTATACACCACATATACTGACATTGGATACGACATCTTTACACCAAATATATGGCTATCAAACGTCCACTGCCAGCGTATCCATGCTGGCATCCAATAATTGTCTATATTACATTTACTGTCATCGAATCCATGCTGGTATCCAACATTTGCCTATATCAATCTACTGCCAGCGAATCCATGCTCAAATCAAATACTTGCCTATATCACATTTACTGCCAGCGAATCCATGCGTGCATCCATGAGTACAGTGGCCATGTGTCCGGTCACAGTATCCCTTTTCTCCACAGTTACGACATTCTGGTTATGAACATTTTTATAGACATTTCAGCTCTACAAAACATTTGTAAAATATTTGCAAGTACTGGGTAATGCAAATGTTCTCTTATCAATAAACATCAAGTAATTTGTTTAACGCACATTGTAAGGACAGGTCACTTATTATATTACATAAAAATGTATTGAAAAAATAAATTGAAGTAACACAATACTAATAACAATAATAATATCAAACATAACAATAATACTAATAAAAAAATACAACATTTTCGCTAAGCAGCTTACCTAAAGTGCAGTTAGGTCCATATCGTCCAGGCATACACATGTCTGTGCATTGCAACGTCTCTGGATCACAATAAACTGCAAAATTCATAAAAGTAAAACAGTGTACGAGACTCAACGTGTGTCAAAAGAATTGGGAGTTAAAACACGTTATTCTCCTTATGAATGATACAAGTATGGTCAAAAGTACGTTTATTTAAAATGAGAGCGTTCCTTATTTGTACAGTGATTCAAAGCATTAAACAAAAAGGATGAAAAAAATGTGATTAGAGTATCCTTTCTTTCGACAATTCATACTTTTTCCGTAACGTTTTTCATGCTGCTGTACAATTTTTGTGTGATTTTCTTTGTACATGTACATTTTATTCCAAAAGATGACATGTATGATGATGCGGCAATTTGGTTTGTTTCACAAACTGGCCAACATGGGTCATATACTGGCCACCATGGGTCATATACTGGCCACCATGGGTCATATACTGGCCACCATGGGTCATATACTGGCCACCATGGGTCATATACTGGCCACCATGGGTCATATACTGGCCACCATGGGTCATATACAGGCCACCATGGGTCATATAAAGTCTTAAATGCATGGCATATTGATTTAATGATTTACAGATTAGCTTAAATATTGTTTACATGTTGGCTTTAAACACCACAAATTAGCTTACATTTATCACATATCGGCTAAAATATGTAAGGTGTGTCAAATATTGGCTTACATGAGTAACATATTTTCTTACATGTGTCACATATGGTTCAAAAAAATAACATATTTGCATGCTTGTGCAACATATCGGTTTACGTGTGCAACATATTAACCTACATTTGTTACATGTTGGATTTATGATCCATGCTTTGCAGCCTTCACTGCACAGACCCGTATGTTGATCACACAGCTGCCACATGCAGTCGTTAGAACACACTGAAACAGTTTTGTAAAGTTGAACTCTGTGTCTAACATACATGACAACAAAGAAATGGTTTTGATGTTAGTTAAAATGGCATTATTTTATGCCCAGCTTTTAAATAATTATTTCGTTTCTTTTAGGAATATGAGGAGTAGAGCTTACAAGTGATTAAAATTAATTTAACGATTGCTTTATGACAATTAAGTAAGGAGAAGTGTGTATGAAATTTAACAATGAACAACCATTAATGTTTAAATACATATGTTTAAAAGAATTGATATATTTTAAAAATAGTTTGACTTCTCAGATTACACATGTGAGGTTGCTTAAAAATATATGATTTAAATTTTTTTTTTCAGGAAGATTATTAAAATATCTTCTGATTAATTAGATGAATTATTTCAGTGTTACGTACCGCTATATTTGGAAGATAATTTAATCTCTTATTTTACTCTACGGCTCAAGAGATACAATACATATCAAAGAACTTTACTATTAATTAAATATAGTAATAAAGAACGATACCCAAACTAAGGCCAATTACAAATAATAATTTATTTAGTTAATTTTACAAAAGAAAAATCAAATATAATAAAACTAAGAATATAGACTTACAGTACAGTATTGAACTGGTACCGGTACAAAATTGAATTGGAGCACACACACAAAGTAAAAATTAGTATGCAAATCTACCATCGGTACAGCATAATAATCGCAAAGTTCTGTCTCTCCAACTTTGTCTCGCAGTCTCCAATCTAGTTCTGTCTATCGCTCCCTATGTCGATCGGCTCATTTAAAGTCTTTCATTGAGACTTTTCAAGAAAGATGTTACGCAATTTAGCTATGCCTACAACCTTATCGTAAGTTCAAAAGTATTCTAATTCTAAAGACTATACACCGTGTTCACATGTGGTCAAGGTAAATGGAGGAGATTTGTAATGAAACCACACTCACCGTCGCCTAACTTAGTGTCAACCAGAGTTCATGCAAGGGCTTAAAGCTATAAACAAGACGCTTACCATAACATTAAGAAAAAATGGGATACTTGTGAAAACCAAATTTTATGTTTAAATTTTTAAAAAAAAATCCCTTTTCAGTATCACAGAGTGCAATGAAACGAAACATTAAAAACAAATATAGGCCTATTATGTTTACTAAATTTTTTAAGCATTTGACAAATATTAAAATGAAACAGTTTCTATCGACAACACTCACCTTTTAGGCACAATGCACCATAGTATCCAGAGTAACAGCCATCTAGACATTTCCCATTAAAAAATTCACATGTTTGTTTGGCTTCTTTAATAACCTTGCACCTTTTTGGGCATGCTATGATACAGACGACAGAATAGGACATGATTTTTTTTAATAACATCGGATAATGTGCAGGTAATAATTTTAATCATTTATTAGGTATCATAGTAATTTTTGTCCCCATACATTTCTAAACAATTTAATATAAACTAGTTAACGTAAGATATCTTCACTATAAATCTATTTGATGTCAAGACAAGACACACCATTCTAAATGTTGCATGATATAAGGTGAATCTTGCTTTAGACGGCTCTAAAAATATAGATCCTTTTACATAGTGAATATGTATTATAATACATAGTATCTAGATTGTAGTGCCTCTAAATTTGAATACTTTTTTAAAATGATTACTTCTTCATTAAAAAGAATATGTAAAAATGTAAAGAAAAGGTGTTTGTTAACCTAGTGAACAGTTTTGTGAATAATATCCCTTTTTACATCCATATATGCATTTGCCACCATGGAGACTGCACGATCCGTCATATCCACAGTTGGGTGGGCAATCTGATAATATGTTTTAAAAATTTCTATTAATGAAAGAGCACAAAGACGTTATTAAAAGAATAGGATTTATGCTGGGAAGTCAACAAACTATTTAGTCTTTAAAAAATAAACATAAGAAATCAACATTATATAATTTTTTTCTTCCGTATTTTACGTACCTTTCAGGTAAATGATTTTAAAATAGTGAATATAGAAAAATATATTAAATAAACAAAAAAAAAAACAAAACAAAAACTGGCTTTTTCAATGTTAAATTTTTGATTACATATTTTTATGTGTGAATTCCTATTCTTATGCCATTTGAGCCAGACTAGTCCATGTTGATATTAAATGGCATATTTCCAAATATCATAATTATATACATGATAAAACCATTCTATTCAACCTAACTTGAGTGAGGCAGCAAACTGCTGAAAATGTCTCCCAATATCTTCCAATTACCAAAGCTATTTTACATCAAATACATTTCTTAAGAGCAAGCTTGCCATGATTCCATTAATAATTTGATTTTAATTGTGAAAAGTTTGGTATTTAAATGTTATATATATTTATTTTTTAAATCACAAACGATTGGAACGCTCTAAGCTTTAGTTTAGAGAATGATTTTTGCACCAAAAATGTCAAGGACATGCTAAAAGTTTAAACATTATTTAAAAAAAAACACACTATTTTATATAAAATTAAAATATAAAAAAAAGACAAGCTCTCATTCATCAAACATTGTCCTTGCGACCTTGATATTTTGTATTTGATTATAATAAAGTAAAATTTGCAAACACAAAAACTCTATATATTTAATTTAAACAAAATTAAATTGTATTGTTATTCTTTCAACAAATATTTTCCAACAAATATTTAAATTTAACAGAAAAAATTGACGTCTATACATTAAAGCAAGTATTACCTAAGGAACAGTCTGGTGAATAATAGCCATGTTTACATCCCAAAATGCATCTGCCTTCACTAATGTGACATGATCCATCTCCTCCACAGTGTTCTGGACAAGCTTAAATAATATAAAGTTATAAAAAAAGTTGTATGTGTCTAAATTTAATAGGTAATTAAGTGTAGAGAAATAAAGATGTATGCAAGTGTTTGTGCTTTTTAATACTCTATATTTATTGTCTGGATGTAAATAAGGGGACAGCCATGAATGAATTATGCAAATCGGGCTGAAATCTCCCCTTATCCCCCAGCCTCCTTGCAGAGTTTCTTTCAGGCATCTATCGGGAAAGGGGGGGGGGAACTGCACTTCTGAGGAAAGACACGTGACCCCTCCCCCCCCCACGGGAAAATGTGTTTAATTCTATACTGATTATATATATATATATTTAAAAAAAAAATTAAAAACAACTAAATGGTCATTTTAAACAATTTTAAAAAGAACATTCATCATCATCATCATGTCCCTTAGTCATTGGACCGTTGGGGCGCCCCAGATGACATGTGAACTATCCTCCTCCATTCGTCTCTGTCTTCTGCACTACGCACAGCATCGCCCAGTGTTAATCCTGTCCACTCTTTGATGTTATCCTCCCATCTTTTTCTTTGTCTTCCCCTTCTTCTACCTCCTCTTGTTGTGCCCTGCAATATTTCTTTGGCAAGCCCTTGTTTCCTTGTCACCTGGCCGTACCATTGTAGTTTGCGTTTTTTTTAACAGTCACCAGTACTGGTGACTGTGATAAAAAATAATATCCGATTAAAATTAGTGGAATTTATGAAATCTTGCCACACTCAATATTTTTGATGTTCCGTTTACTTAAGCCTAATTTAAAGGCTTACAGTATTTTATTATAAATATCGTAATGGCTGCTACTGATAATACGCAGAAGGATTACATCCCATTGTTAGCTCATACCACATTTTATTCATTTTATTTAACCATCACAAATTGAAAGAATTAAATAAAACTGTATTAAACTACCATGACATCAGTATCAAGTTCTACAACTCTTATATTACTTTTTGCTAAATATTAAACATAAGCATTCTATTTTTCCCCTTGAAAACCATGCACAGTAACATCGTGAAACCCCTGAGACATAGAAGCCAGAATGATCAATTCATTTATCGTGGGCCCTCTAAATACAGAAGAAGTTTTTCAAATTATATTTCATTACAAAAAAAATTACTTTAAAGTAGGGATATATGTTATTTATAGATTGTATGATGATATTAGGATTTAAAAATTATTTTCTTTGCATAATTATAAATATACTTGATGCCATGAATGTTGAGTTATAAAAAATGGAAATTTAAAGAAAAATTATACATATATATATATATATATATATATATATATATATATATATATATATATAAAAATTTTTTATTAAAATTATGAATTTGATTTTAACTTTTTATATAATTTTATATAAAAAAAAAAATATATATATATATATATATATATATATATATATATATATATATATATATATAAAAATTTTTTATTAAAATTAGGAATTTGATGTTAACATTTTATAAACTATTATATCGAAAACGTTTGTGTTTTCCTGAAAAGTGGTTCGTTGGTAAGACCGTTCCTGAATATCATAGGTTTAAAAAATAATTAGTCTATATTTATTAAATTCTTAACTACTTTTTATTTTTAAATATAAGAATTTATAATAAAAAGGCCCCATGTATTTGCAGTGATATTTTTTTTTTAAATGAGCATTTTTTTGAAGATGAGAATCTATCAAAAAGCTAACGAAAGAAAATAGCATGAACTAGTATTTCGCAGGACTTCTAATAACTAACTAGCGGACAGTTTCTGGTGAGGTTCCAAGATTACTCGCATAGGATCCCGGCTAGTACATTGGCTACCATATAACATCTGCCTCATGTAGGACTCAGCAAGATGCGCTGGTGTTTCCGGGACATGGCTGCAATGCTGGCAGTTAGGGACCCTGTTATCATTACCTCTAAAAGTATGCTCCGATGAGGCAGCGCTTTGTGCGCATCTGCGTCAGTAGGGCCTCCATTAATTTTCCATTTTCCATTCATTTCGGCCCATCGCTTTCTTTTCCTGTTACTTCCAGGTCTTCATGTATTTTAAGGGCTTCCTTTCTTTCTTTTTTCCTTGATTTCATGTTAGGGATTGTCTGGTGATGTTATCTTGGAGTTTGGGTGAGCGTGTCCCATCCACCTCAATCGTTTCCGTATTAGTGTCTTTATCAACAAGATCCTGGTATTTCCTTTCTATTGAGTCTTTGTGGACGATGATAGTTTTCCATTTGATTGGACAGTTTGTATCGTAAAAGAAAGAGGGACACAAATACATGGCAGCCAATTGTGGCACTGATACGAGCTACGCCTCAAGGCAGTTTATCCTACGCCTCAAGGCAGTGTATCTATGATAACCAAAATTAGCGAACTTTTTCATCGGGGTATTGGGTAGAAATAGAGGCGCCGATAAATATTGCTTTGATTTATATACATAAAAGCAAGAAAAATTTCATGGAGGTAAAATCAGCCAACCAAGATCATATCTCTCTGGGTGGAAATGCTTTAAAAGAATTAGAGCCTTTCGCATAATTAGAGAGCTCCATTGACTTAAATGAAGGAATCTATGCGGATGTCAGGGCTAGAATTGAAAAGGCTAGGTCAGAATTTGTGCTATTAAAGAAAGTTATTGGGAGTCAAAGGAGCTAGCTCTTCAACAAAAAAAAAGTCAAACTAATTGGAGGAACCACGACGACAATCCAGGCTCTCCATGATGTACAAGATAAATAATGGGCTGGTCCACTGGTCCAGTATTAAACAGAAACTCGTCCCTCTCCCCCATAGACAGCAACGAGGCCATGACAGGCAATTCAGGCTCATACCAGCTAGAGGCCAGTATAGGAGCTGCTCATTCCTGCCCAAGACAATCAGGGACTGAAACAATCTTTCAAATGGAACGGTTGAGGCGACAACACTATTTGTGTCTATTGCCTCAATCCGCCGAACCCCTAGTGCATGATTCTCTTACAAAGTGGCACTGGAAATCAGTGAAATTTCCTCATCAGTACCAGGAACAGACACATTGCAAATCCCATATACATGCATAGGAGCCAAAATGATCAATAAATTTATCATGGGGCCCTTAAGATATAGAAGAAGAAGAATTTTCTATTAAAATACAACAGTACAGGCTGCTTTCTTTATGACATTAAGCACTTGATTTTCACAATTATTTCGATATTTAAATAAAAAACAACATTAAAAATCATTTGTTAAAAAAAAAAAAAGCAAAATCTCTTGGATTCTTCTATTACACTAAAAAATAAGGCAAAGTAATAGTATTATAAATTCAAATTTAAACTAGTTATGAAAAGTAAATGTTTATTAAGAGCTAAATGTACTTTGATTTTTATTATGTAACCCAATTAAATATTGTATATTATTTTAATTACGAAGTATGCCTTCCCTCGTCTCATGCAACTGGCAAGTCCCACAAGTGTCTAAATAACAGATATATCAGAGGAACAAAGTCTGTTCATAAACATTACTCTTTATTCTAGTAATGCGCGCATTCAGAAATTTTTATTTATGAGAATAGTATCAAAACAATATAAAAAATTAATCATATACATACATTTATACACATATTCTAATTTGTACAAGAAAACAGAAAGTTATTGTACACATGCACAAGAAATACCTAATGAACAGTTCGCTGAATACCATCCAGGCTGGCATCCATGCAAGCACTTGGTTCCAGTCTCATCACATAATCCATCATCTCCACATTTGGGTGGACACTCTGGGAACACATGAACATTTAGTAACACATCATAAATCCTCTCAACCCATTCGATGTGTTGATAGTATATTTAATTCTCAAACAGTATCCTTGTTAGTTTCATTGGTTTATGTCTATGCACCTGTTTTTAGAAAATTCATTTATAAGAAACCATATGAAAAGATATCCCCTCAAAAAATTATTTTATTTGTCGAAGAATAAATTTCTTTACTTTTGCAATTATTATCTAATCATGTATTATACATGAAAAAGAAGAACAAAAAAAGAAGGTTACTGAAAATTCGTAATCTAGTTGTAGATATTGGTAAATAAAGCAGACTTCCAAATCAACTATTGTTCTGTAAACACTCCAGTGGGAAACGCTCAGCTAATGGGCAGATAGGAACACTTCAAGGATCGTCTAAAAGCTCAACTTAAATCCATAGACATTGACTATGATTCATGGGAGAATCTTTCATTGGACCATGGAAATCTCACTGTTGGAGCGAAGTCCTGTAGAATAAGCGCACCGCTCACTAGCAAAGGAAGTCAGAAACGACCATAGTCCACATATGTTCCAAATACAACGTGTGTCTCACGTGCCATAAAACCATCCAGACACAAATAGTACTGGCAGTCCGTCTGCGTAGTCACCACGAATATAGTCTTCGTCATATTCGTTTGCGAATGACAAAAAATATTTGTGTTAAAGCAATAAATACTTTATTTATTTACCGACTGGACATTTATCCCTCCACGATCCATCATAACATTGTCTAGTACATTCTCCTGTAGTTCTATTGCAAGGGTTACCAATTTCACACTCTTCGGGGCATTCTAAAACATATTTTAAAAATTAAAAAAATATATATACAGTAACAAAACATAAATGTCGTTCTGTTTCTACAAACTCTTGCAATTGGTGCATTTTTGCTAAAACAAATCTACAGTTGATTGTCGCAAATAGCTATAAAAACAAAGAGTATCTTTGACATTTTAACCCAGTGTGTAGTTAAACTGCTTTACTTTTAGCGCAAATGGGATCAAACCAGCCAGGGACACACTCTGAGCATATTCCAATGTTTTCACTGCAAGTGTTGTTTACACAGTTTTTGGGACATGCTGAAGAAAAATAAATAAATAAAAGACATAATTATCAATATGTCAAATGTTGAGCTATGCTTTGATGGCATGATATAAAAACATATAAATTAAATAAAATCCAATATATAAAAAAGACAGAAATATAATTTTTTGTTACTTTTTAAACAATATATTTTTTTTTTTGCAATTTCAAATAAATTTTGGGGAAAATGTTAATTAATCTTAATGTGATAATATTATATTGAGGATTTTAAATTTGTTGAAATTTAAAATGATAATTTAAAAAATCGTAGCTGTAATTAGTATTATGTGCCTTTAAAAGCAATCATAATTTATTTTTGTAAAAGAAAACATATCAAGGAATGTGTAGGGTCATGGCCATGCAAAAACTAAATATAAAACCCTTTGAAGTAAATGATGAAGTCATTTTAGATATTCATAGGTTAATGCTCTTTAAAAGAAAAGAAAGCGAAGGATAAAGAAATCTAAAAAGTCTGTATGAATATATTAAAAACAAATATATTTCAATTGCGTTTCGTGTTATTATGTAAATGACAGCACCTTACTCGGAAAAGATAAACACAAAGCTACTACTTTCTTCCAAAATCGTAGACGGTGTGATCAGTTAGTATTGTTTTGAGTACATTATTTAAATTAAAACTAAGTAAAATAGTTATAACTTATAATGAAAAATTCGGATTTCATTCCCCCCCCCCCACACCATCAACTGTATCTCTTTTTTGGAAACATGGCATTTTCTGTCCACAGTGAAACAAAATTTTACCAATATAAAAATAGTGCATTTTATTTAAGCATGGCATGTTTGCTTTGGGTTCCTGCTGTATTGAGCTTATCACCAATATGCACATATGGGTGTTTCCAGGATTTCAAACAATGTTACATCTTAAATACTAAAGACATTTTTTTTTTTAATTTTAAAAAAAAATATGCTTTTCAACTCTTGAGCAACTGTCTTACAATTAACAATTTTAATTACAAAGTTTGAAGACATTTTCACCATTGAACATTTAATTCACAATGCTATTTTAATCCAAATTAAATAAGAATTACATATAATTTGGGCCAGTGAAACCTTGTTTACAGCTTGACAGACAATGATCTCTATCACGATCGCATTGGCCAACGTCTGTTTTCAAAGCCCCTACCTGAATTCATGACANCCCCCCCCCCCCCCCCACAATTTTTTGAACAATCTAACATTGAAGGAAACAATTGCATTCAAGTTAAAATAGTTTAACAAGAAATGATCGAAGAACCATTTTTGTCTTAAATTTATAAGATAATAAATTACAATAGTTAACACGCGTGTAATACATCAATGTGCCTTTCAATTTTTAAAGATTATTGTTAAAACTTTCTTTTCATTAAGAATAGCCTTTAAACATATGAACAAATTTTAAAACATAATTGTTATTTAAATATACTTTCTAAATACTTTGCACTTTTATAGCAATATTTATAGATTTTGCTCCACATTTCTTAAAAGCATTTGTTGATATTCTTCTAATAAAAAAAAAAAGCCTCACTGATATCTAGTACAAATAGTTTAATTATAAATGAAATAATCATGCTGCAGGTTAAGTATTTTTTTTTAACAGCACCCTGCAATTCCTTATGTGCTGTCAAAGATAGGAGACTAAAACATAATATATTTAGTGTAATGATACAAAATCCTGTACATTACACATTATGCTTTCAATATATTTCCTTCAATTGAAATCACTGTACTTAAATTCCTTTATTAAAACCAACGTTGGTTACGTTGAATCACCGTTAATTTTAGAATGTTCAGGAAGTTGCGCAGGCAATGGTCACTGTCATCAGATCAATCAGACGTGTTTAGAGGGTTGCAAACTGGGCTTTGAAGGACATGATTGCAAGATAGGTAATATTTCCAATTAGTTAAATATATATCGGCATAGAGGTAAATGTGAAGAGAAAACACTGCGTTTTTTTACTTGGTTGCCGTGACCCGAGAACGTATGTCCTAAATGATTACCAAAAAAAACCTCAACCCTAAATCTATCCCTAAACCTAACCTTAACCCTAATCGTATCCTTAACCTGGATTTTGCCTCTATCGGAACAAGATAATCCCGTGAATGATTTTATTATTTTTTTTTCAACACTGAGGGGGGAGGAATAAAACGATGGTTTCATCGGCCAAAGGCTGCACAAGTTACGCCATAGGATGAATTTAACAAATGATTAACCTTCTTAGGTACATATATATGTTTTTTTAAAAAATCGGTGTTTACAATTTTAGGTGGGTGACAATATCTTTAAATCCGATGACATAACAGTTGTGAAGAAAAATAGATGCTATATTCTCATTTTAAAAAATTAAGAAAATAAATGACGTTAACAAAAAGTAAGTACATGTAACTAAGTATACCCTTGACTATCAAAACCATTCATTTTACAAAAGAAAATTTTAATTTTCCCAATAGAAATGGGTGAAGACTGTCTTAGATAGATAGATAGATAGACAGACAGACAGACAGACAGACGGACAGACGGACAGACGGACAGACGGACAGACGGACAGACGGACAGACGGACAGACGGACAGACAGACAGACGGACAGATAGATAGATAGATAGATAGATAGATAGATAGATAGATAGATAGATAGATAGATAGATAGATAGATAGATAGATAGATAGATAGATAGATAGATAGATAGATAGATAGAT